>JAAAKG020036420.1:0-19268 GCA_010014905.2 Druon quercuslanigerum
AAATTAGAATTCCGTGAATTTTCTGAAACCCTTGAACATTCTGAATATCTAGAATTTCTCGCATAACCTAAATTCCTTTAAATTTATTCAATTTTTTTAAATTCCTAATCCCTTATTTGCAATTAATTCTCTGAAATCGCTGAATATGGTAAAAAATCGAAAAGTCCTAAAAAATTAGAATTCCTTGAATTTTCTGAAACCCTTAAACATTCTGAACATCTAGAATTTCTTGCATAACGTGAATTCCTCAAATTTATTAAATTTTTTTAAATTCCCAATTCCTTATTTGCAATTAATTTTCTTTAATCTCTGAAGGTCTCCAAATTTCCTGGAATCGCTGAATATTGGGGAAATCGATAATTCCTAAACAAATCAGAATTCCTTGAATTTTCTGAAACCCTTGAACATTCTGAACATCTAGAATTTCACGCATCACCTGAATTCCTTAAATTTATTAAATTTCTTTAAATTCTGAATCCCTAAAATGAAATTAATTCTCCGGAATTCCTCAAATTCTCTGAATACCCTGAATATATTGAATTTCTTGAAATCATTGAATTCCCTAAATACTCTACAATCCCTGATATTCTTTTTTATGAAATTATAGAATCCAGGATTCCCTAAAACGTTCAGTTTTACAAATTTCTAGAACATTGTGAATTCCTGAAATTCCTTGAATTTCGTAAATTCTCCCAAATATTCTGAAATCCCTGAAATATTCTGAGTTCTCTGAGCTCCTTAATTATCCTGAATTCCTTTAATATTCTGATTTCCCTGAATTCGTCAAAAACTCTTAATCTTTCGATTACAATAAAGGCTCTGAATTCCCGTAAGGAAATCAGATAATTTAGAACATGTAGTGGAATTAAGAAGGTTTCATTAAAGTTTAGAGAATTCTAGTGGATTTGAAAGAGCTTAGCAGCACCCCAAGGGATTTAAAAGAATAAAAAAGAATACATAGACCTAAAAGAACTCATACGACTTTAAAAGAATTCGATGTGAATTCAAAGTTATTCAGGTGAATAGAAGGGAATTCAATCAAACTGAAACGAATTCAGGGGAATTGAAGGGAATTCAACCGGATTTACAAAATTTTAATACTATGCTAGACTCATCCTTTCCCTTCTATTCCAAAGACCAATCGCTTATTGAGGAACGTCGCTTCCAACCTTCCTCAGCTTCCGCCTTGGAGCGACGCGACCCGTCGGACTTTGTTTTCCATGCCGAAAGTTCGAAAGTTACCGCCAATTTTCCCACAATGCACACCGGGGCTACGTGCATATTGTGTACCAGCGTCTTCTCGTCTTTGCCCTCCTTAGCCCTCCCCGCCCTCCCTTGCCCTCTCTGACGTCAGGAAACTGGTTTGCCACCCCCAACGACCCCAATGTACCCTTTAGCGTCAACCCCTTTTGCCGAAGCTTTCAAACAAGTTCAGCGTCGCGAACACCACAACAATGCAGCAAGTTCCCTGAACTTCTGTTCTGCGACCTACTCATCCTCTCGTGGCACCCCCAAACCCCTAACCCTCCACCACCTCCTCAGACCCTGTCAACGGTGATGCTCGGGACAGCAGAAACTCGAGGAGATTTTATTGTCGGTCAAAAGAGAACTTGCAGCAGTGGGCTCGTAAAATTTGTATCTGTTTAAATTTTATTTTTGTGAGCGCCCCCCCCCCTAACCCCAACAATAATGTACTTGATTCTTTAAAAAAATGTTGTCTCTAAATTTTAATTAGGGCGGACTGTATTAAACCAATCAGGTTACTGCTTTCTTAGCACCTTATCTGGTTATTGTGGGTCGTTTCAGACCCAAGGCATGTCAAAACGCTCAATTATCAATTAAAAAATATGGGAAACTTACCGTAAGCTCCAAATAATTATACTTTAAAGGCACATCATTAAAATTGCAGAAAAATTTAAACAAGACTTTTTTAGTAACAAACAGATGGGTCTTAAACGACCCACGATAACAGAAACGGTTTAAGTTTAATTTTTAACCTTTAAATCTCCCTGGCGTTGTGCCTGGAGTCTGACCCGAAAATGAAGTAATTTTTAACTAATTTATAATTGTTTAAATAATGATTGCTAAATGATGAAGCTACCTAATGCTAAGAATAATATTTTTTCCTTTATTTATCTGGCAACTGCTTTAGGAAAAATTCGATTAATTTTAAAAAATGTTAAGAATATATCACAAAAAGCTTTTTAAGATATTTCGAAGGTGTGAAAAAAATAAATAAATCTCCTGTGGGCATTTTTAGTGACAAAAATACGGGCAGAAGAGTTTAAAGGATTACTCAAAACTAATTTATATTATGTAAAAATTCCAGTTTTGTTTTTAATTCAAATTTTTAAATATTTCAAAAGAAAAAGGTTTTTAAAAGATTAAAAAATAATTAAAAAATAATCTAATGCATATTTTTAAACATTTATTAATTATTTTCATAATATTATTTTTTAATAAGGATAGAAAGTTTCAGTTTTTACTGAAATATTTAACTTTTTGTCCA
Source organism: Druon quercuslanigerum (assembly GCA_010014905.2). Taxonomy (NCBI): domain Eukaryota; kingdom Metazoa; phylum Arthropoda; class Insecta; order Hymenoptera; family Cynipidae; genus Druon; species Druon quercuslanigerum. The sequence continues at coordinate 2,510 of JAAAKG020036420.1, forward strand.
CTTTTCACATAAAATAAGGTAATAAATAATTCAATTTAACAAAAATAACTGTTTAAACAAATAACTATTGTTTATAATTATCTTATCCTGTAGTAATGTTGATAGTTTCGGGTTTTCCTTAATTTTCGAACTTTTGGCGGATATTCGCTCAGGGCAAGAAAAGAATTAATGCAATTTAAAACACAACATTGTTTAGGCAAATCATTATTGTTTAGAATTATTTCCTTCAATGGTAATGCCTGAAAACGTTAAAGGATCATTGGTTACTGTTTTGCAAATTAGAAAAAAATAAGCTGTTTAAAAGAGTAGCCAAATTTTTAGAAATATGAATAATTAAATCTAAAACTAAGATTGTCGCACTTTCTTCTCGGAAAATAAGTGGGGGAAGTAGGGGAAATGAAGGGAAGCTATCGCGATCAAGGGAAGGGGAAGCGAGGAGAATACAGATGTGGGTAATTAGGATAATCAGGGGAAATAGTAGGAAAGTGATAAAAAATGAGTGGTTAGGAAGTAGGGGAAGTAAGGAAAATTAGGAGAAGAGGGTGTAGGAAATTAGGAAAAGAGGTATGTAAGAGAAGCGAGAGAAAGGGATTGGTATTAAGAGGAAGGGGGGGGGGGAGGAATACAAGGATTAGAGAAGTTGCGAAAGTGAGGCTAATTCATAGGAGAGGAAGTGATGGGAAACGTGAAGAAGTACGAGAAGGAGATCCAGAGGAAGGGAATGTAGTAAATGCGAGTGTTCGGAAAGTTGAGAAAATAATGTAAGGGAAAGTAGAAAAAAACTATAAGACGTAAAGGGGTGGAAACTAGGGGAAGTGAGGAAAAGTAAAAAAAAAGGATTTAGGAGAAGTGAAAGGTAGATAGTGAATAAGCAGTGAGATCAGGGGTGAAGTACAAGCGATAAGCGATGAAAAGTAGGCAGAGGGGAAACGATGAGTATGAACTTAGTGGAAGAGATAAAAAAAAGTTTTAGAAGTAAATGGATTAGAATTAGGGGCAGCAAGGAAAAATTGCATAAGAAACTGTCGAAAAATTGAGAAAAAAGGGAGTGTATGGGAGGCCAGAGGAAGTGATTAAGACTAGGAGAAGAGAGAGCGAGAGGAGGCTAGGATTGATAAAATTACCAAAGTAGCAGAAGTTTATGTTAGGGAAAATAGTGGGATCCAATGAAACGTACGAGAAGGTGATTTAGAGAAATAAGATGCTAGATTCAAGAAGAGAGGAGTGTACAATATGTGAATGCAAGAGGTAGAAAGCAGGAGAAAGGGAAGCGAGAGCAAGCAAAATATGGGGAAGTAGTGAAAGTAAAAAGAACAGGTGATGGTAAAAGCAATGGAAAGAAATGAAAGCTAGGAGGGAAGATGAAAGGGCAGAAAGTGTATGTGCTGCGACAAGAGTGTATGGGAATTTAGAGGAAGCGATAGAAAGTAGAGAAAGGCTAAGCAAGGGACATTAGGGAGCGAGGGGAAACAAGGGTTGGGAAACTTGTGGAAGTAGCGTGAAATCATGGGAGGGGAAATAACGAGCAGCAAAAGAAAGAACGAGAACTGCATGTAAGAAAAGAGATTTTTGGAGAAAACAGGAGAGGAATGCATCGGGTATGAAGAGAAGTTATGAAAAATACGTGAAGGGGAAGTGAGAGGAATGTAAATATGGGGAAGTAAGAAAAAGTGTTGGACGTGAAAGTAAAAAGAAGTAATTAGAGTGAAATAGGGGATAAAAATTTAGATAATAAGATGAGAAGTGAGAAAATGGAAGGTAGGGCAATCGACGCAAAGTAGAAGTACATAGGGGAGTTAAAAATTAGAGTGTATGGTACGTGAGTGAAGGGCATCAAAGGTGAAGTAAGTGACTTCAAGAGATGGAGAAGTAGGTGAACTAAAGTAAGTAATAAAAGTGAGAAGAGTGGAAGTAGATGCAGGGGCTGTAGGAAAGTGAGAAAAGAGGGTGTATGGGTAATAAAGGGAAGAGGTGGAAATAAAAAGAACGTGAGGTGAGAGTAATCGAGGGAAGGGGCGAGTAGGGGCGATGAACGGATGATTTCGGTGTGGCCGTCGTAGAAAGTGATGAAAGTGAAGGGAGAATGTGTATTGCATGTGTGGGGAGGCATATAGGGAAAGTCAGGAAAAGTGATAAAAAGGCGATTAAAAGAAATAGACCGTCAGGAAAGTAGAAGAAGTAACTGTAGTGTTGGAAGGATAAGTTATAGTACAAAATAAAAAGTTAATGGAACGGAATTATGGGCAAGGGATGTAGTAGAGCGAGTGGAGGATCTGTAAGTGATGTGTGGAATAGCAATAGGAAGTAAGTAGTAAGTTGTAGTAATAGGTGTAGTAAGTATAAAGGGAAACAAGAAGCATAAAGAAAAATGGAAGTTTGCGGAAGTGAGGGACTGTGATAGGAACGGGAAGTGATAGCAGGTGATAAGAAGTGAGGAGACGGGAAGCAGAAGAAGCAAAAGCAGGTAAGAGACGAGTATGTCGAAAAAGTTTGGGTATGGGTAAGAGAGAATGTAGAAGAGAAAAATATAGAAAGGAGAAGTAGGGAAAGAGGGGTGGATCCTTGGTAGTAGGGAGAGTAATAAGAAAAATTGTAGGACATGGGGTGGGAAGTGGTTAGACTAAAAGGTGATTTGGTGAAGCGAAGTAGGTGAAGTGAGTGGAGGATGAATATAGGAGAGGTATGTACAGCAATGTAGAAGAGAAAGTAGAAACAGGAAAGGAATGCAAGATAGCAGTGAGAAAAGATATTGTGTGACACAAGGTGAGGATGTGTATGAGAGTTATAATAATCTAAAAGAAGGGAATTAGAGGAGGAAGCAATAACAGGATGGTTGGGGAAGTAAAGAGAGGGGTATGGTAGAATATATGAGCAGTGGGGGGAGAGGTTGCAGAGTAGGGTGGTTGGTTAGTGTTGGAAGGAGTAGTAGGAGAGGAGAGGAAATAGAAGGGGGTGTTTTTATCTAATCAAATAGGGAAATAGGAGGAAGTGAAAGGAGAAAGGGGAGGGTTTTAACGACTTGGCTAACCTTTTAATAGGCCACAAAAACATTTTGGTGGGTACCTAGTGCCTATTTTGAATAATTTAAGTATTTTAAATTAGCTTCTTACCTTTATTGGAATTTTTTAACAAAAAGAACTTGGAAGTTAGGAGTGTCATTTATTTTTATTTGAAAGAAACTGGGGCCACTTTTCTTACCTCTTTCTGCACGAGTGTAATGGGCAAAAAATTGTACTTCATGGCGGAGGTCTAATGAGATTTTGAATTATGCTGTAGTTACTCCGTGCGCGTAACTCACTCCTCTTTTTTCTCATCCTTCCTCCTCCCGAGCTCGTCGGATTATATATGTGACTCAATTACCGTCGACGCCTTGAATCTCTCAGATTTCCTAAAGGTATTTCTTCTTTTATCAAAACCGAGATTTTATCCTAAATTTTGTCGCTATGTTGCTACAGTTTATATCAATAATTTTGGTATGTGAATAATAAAAGAAATGGTTGAGAATGAAAAATAATAAAGCTACCAAAAAAAATTTTCATTCAAACAATTTTCAAATTCAATAGCATCTTTAATAGCGCAAAAAATCATTTTTAATTTAAAGTGAAAATTTTTGAATAACTATTTATTTACACAAAATTAATTATTTAAATTTGAACTTTAATAATATTATTGTGAAGTATAATTTTTTGGAAGTCGGCTAAAAGTTTAAAATTGTTTTAAACCTTAAATATTTGAAAAATTCCTAAATATCTTTTAAACTCATTTTGATTTTACTTCATAAAAATTTATAAAAAAATATTCAAATTAAAATTTTTTTTAATGAAGCAGTTAAATCCTTAATTAAAATGTAAAAAAGTCCATTTTTAACAAAGAGTTTTACTTTTAAGCCATTGGTGGATCATTAAACCAAAAAGATGAATTTACAGCAAAACATTTAACAGTTGATATGAAAAATAAAAAAAAAAATTATTTAAATTTAAAAGGAGTGAAATTCATTAAAAAATACGAAATATTATTAAAATAGTTGAATCTTCCAGCGAAAAAATATTTTAATTTTTAAACAATAATTTGCAATTTGAATGGAAAAATAAATTTTAATAAAAAATAAGCATTTATTATAATTATTTATTTTTTAAATTTCTTGTTTTCTGATACATTGAAAAAGTATGTAAAAAATTGATTTAAAAGATGTTGATCTCCTTGAAAATAATTTGAACTATTCTTAGAATTATCTTGACCTCTTTCAGATTGATTTTTAATAATTTTATTAGTATTTAATAAAAATATTAAATATTTTTAAATATTCTCTTGAAATGTATCACCTTATATATTCACAGGAATCTCTAGAAAATTTAGACATTTACAAAAATCTATATTTTATTTTAAGTTTCTTAAAATCTTTTCAAAATTTTAATAATTTTCCAAATTTTTTTATGAAATTTCTAAAATTATTTTTAATGGTTTGAATTAAATTTTTTCAAAAACGTTAATAAAACTACATTTCTTCAAAATTGGTTAATATAATTTTAGTTTCAAAATTATTTTTGTATTTTTTCAAAACACAGTAAAACTTTTGCAATATTAAAAAAATTTTTAATATTCTCTTCAATTTATTTTTTTAACAGAAGAAATCACTTTTAATATTCCCTAGAAATCTTAAGGCTTGTTTTGAACATTTTCTGTAACAATAGTTAAAATAAATTTTGTAAAATAAATAATTATTTTAAATTTTCGCAGAAATAATTTTTTTCTTTTTAACTTTTTAGAAGTATTAAAATGCTTTTATACTTTTAATATTTGCTGGAATTTAAAAAAATGATATTCACTTCAAATTTTTTTAAATCTTGGAAAAGCTAAAACAATATCTTTCAAAATGTAAAAAAAATCTATATTTCATTTAGAGTCTTTAGGAATATTTTTAAAAAATTCCTGTTTTTGAAAATAATATAAAATTTTTGAATAAATTTGGAAAATATTCCAGATTCTTTCTGATAAATTCGAAAATATCTGGCCTCTTTTAAACTTTTTAAACATAGTTTTAAAAAAAATGTTTTACAATAAAAAGCAATAAAAAATGTTCCCAAAATTCTTGCAACAAAATTTCGTTTTGTTGAAAATTTCGAAAATTTAAAAAGCTTCAAGTTTATTGTTCCAAATCCTAAAAATATTCGCCATTCGTAACTTTTCCAGAAATTTCATAGTTTTTTTTTAAATTTGGTCAAAAATTTAAGAACATAATTGTTGCCTTTATTGAAAAAGAATGATTTAAAATTTAAATTTTCTCTCTAAAAAATACATTTGAAGCAATTTATTATATTTTTTAAATAGTCAGATAGAGCCCAAATAGCTGAAAAAGTATCCTGATATCAATTTTATTTGTAACAATATTTTTTACTTGAAATTAAATTTTTTTTTTTAAAGGAAGAAATAATAAATTTTATTATGCCAGTACAACTGTCTCTAAAAAATGTTTTAAACAAAATTTCCACCTCTTTTCATTCTCAACGTTTTACTTTGTACTCATTTTAAGAATATTCTTGGATTTTCCGTCCTCAAGAACATTATAGCCCGAATAAAAAGGAATAAATTTGGTTTATTCGCTAATTTGGACACTTGAGGGCAGTTAAAATAGGTGAAAAATGGAAGGCGGGTGGCAGGGAATCGAAAAGATTATTCGTGATACGTGCCAAGAGCCGAGAAATGTCGAAATCTACCCTGTAAGCGAGACGATACAGCCAGAAAAGTACATAGCATTCTGTCTGCTATCGTATGCATGGCCCCATAGGACATAAAGCGTTGTCTATCCTTTATACGAAGCAGGTTTTCAGTATGGTTGTGGGCTAGCAACTTTATTTGACCTTAAATTCAAACCCACTTGGCTCGCCTGGAGCTCGCCTTCGTGCCATCTACCCTCCTCCTCACGTGTTATGACACTTCGTGATTAGGTTTTTAAACCCACGAGCTTCGTTTCTCCCGTCAAGTAACTTTTTCTTGCATCGCGGACTGAATCTCAATATTAAAAAGTATTAGCAAACAAAGTAGATCAGTATTTCACTCAGGAAGACAATTCAGGATTTGAATTTCGCGCGCGAATTAGAAGAAGAAGCAGAAGGAGCAGGAATAGCAGAAAGTGCAGAATTAACAGGAGAAGCTGAACAACAGAAATAGTAGAAGGAGCAGAATTCGTAGACAAAATAGAAGAAGCAGAAGAAGCAGAACAGAAAGAATGACCAGAATAAGCAGAAAGTGGGAAACACAGCGGTTATTTACTATAATTTTATGTGAACAACTTGTTCAATAGGAGAATTCGGTAACTATTGAAAAAATGTTTAATTATATCGGTATCTTGTAAATAATGAACCAGTATTTCCCTCAAAAAGCAAATTCAGGATTTGAATTTCGCGCGCAAATAAGGAGAAGGAGCAGAAGGAGCAATATTAGTAGAAAGAGCAGAATGAACAGAAGAAGCAAAATAACGGAATTAGTAGAAAAGGCAGAATTTGTAGATAGAACAGAAGAAGCAGCAGAAGCAGAACATAAATAATTACCAGAATAAGCAGAATGTGGAGAACACAGCGATTATTCACTGTAATTTTGTGTTAAATCTTGTTCAATAGAATATTTCAGTAACTATTGAAAATTTTTAAATTATATCGGCATCTCCTAAATAATGAAAAATAGATACATCAGTATTTCACTGAATGAGCAAATTAAAAATTTAAATTTCGCGCGCAAATAAAGCAAAGGAGCAGAAAGGGCAGGATTAGCAGAAAGAGCAGAATTAACAGGAGAAGCTGAACAACAGAAATAATAGAAGGAGCAGAATTCGTAGATAAAATAGAAGAAGCAGAACAGAAAGAATGACCAGAATAAGCAGAAAGTCGGAAACACAGCGGTCATTTACTATAATTTTATGTGAACAACTTGTTCAATAGGAGAATTCCGTAACTATTGAAAAAATGTTTAATTATATCGGTATCTTGTAAATAATGAACCAAATATACATTTTTCACAGCCTCAGAAAAATCTGTTTATCGAACGAATTTTCAGGCTTTCAGTAACATTTTCCTTCAGGTAACCTAAATCTTAATATTTAAATGCCTTATCAAACAAATCATTATCAGTATTTCACTTAAAAAGCCAATTCAGGATTTGAATTTCGCGCCCAAATTATTAGAGGGAGCAGAAGGAGCAGGATTAGCAGAAAGAGCAGAATTAACAGGAGAAGCTGAATAACAGAAGTAGTAGAAGGAGCATTATTTGTAAATAAAGTGGAAGAAGCAGAAGAAGAATAATAGAAAGAATCACCAGAATAAGCAGAAAGTGGAGAACACAGCGGTTATTTACTATAATTTTATGTGAACAAATTGTTCAATAGGACAATTCCGTAACCAATAAAAAAAATTTTAATTATATCGGAATCTTGTAAATAATGAAACAAATATACATTTTTCACAGCCTTGAAAAAATCTGTTCAGCGAGCGAAGTTTCATGCTTTCAGTAACATTTTCCTTCAGGTAAACTTGATCCCAATATTTAAGTGCTTTGCCAAACAAATCATTATCAGTATTTCACTTAAAAAGCCTATTCAGGATTTGAATTTCGCGCGCAAATTTGGAGAGGGAGCAGTAGGAGCAGGATTAACAGAAAGAGCAGAATTAACAGAAGAGTAGAAGAGTAGAAGAAGCAGAATTTGTAGATAAAACAGGAGAAGAAAAAAAAGAAGAAGCGGACGAAGCACAAGAAGCAGAACAGAAAGAATTAAAAGAATAATTAGAAAGTGGGAGCGAGGAAAACTTTATGCTTTCAGTAACATTTTCCATTAGGTAAACTAAATCCTAATATATAAAAGCTTTATCAAACAAATCATTATATGTATTTCCCTTAAAAAGCAAATTCAGGATTTGAATTTCGCGCGCAAATAAGGAGAAGGAGCAGAAGGAGCAGGATTAGCAGAAAGAGCAGAAACAACAGAAAAAGCAGAATAACAAAAGCAGTGGAAGGAGCAGAATTTGTAGGTCAAACAGAAGAAGCAGCAGAAGAAGAAGCAGAAAAAGCAGAACAAAAAAATTACCAGAATAAGCAGAAAAAGGGGAACACAACGATTATTTACTATCGTTTTAAGCGAAAAACTGATTCAATAGGAGATTTCAGTAACTATAACAAATTTAACATTATTTCGGTATTTCCTAAATAATCAAAAATAGATACATCTTGAGCAGCCTTGGAAAAATCTGTTAAGCAAGTAAAATTTCATGCTTTTAGGAACATGTTTCTTCAGGTAAACTAAATCCTAATATTTAAGTACTTTACCAAACAAATAATTATCAGTATTTCACTTAAAAAGCAAATTCAGGATTTAAATTTCGCGCGCATATAAGGAGAAGGAGCAGAAGGAGCAGGATTAGCAGAAAGAGCAGAGTGAACAGGTGGAGCAGAATAACAGTTTTAAAAGAAGGAGCAGAATTTTTGGATAAAACAGAAGAAGCAGCAGAAGAAGCAGAAGAAGCAAATCAGAATGAATTACCAGAATAAGCAGAAAGTGGAGAACACAGCGATAATTTACTATAATTCTATGTAAAAAAACTTGTTTAATAGGACATTTCAGTAACTATTTAACAAATTTTGCATTATATCGGTGTCTCCGAAATAATAAAAAATAGATACATTAGTATTTCACTGAAAAATCAAATTCCGGATTTGAATTTCGCGCACAAATAAGGAGAAGGAGCAGAAGGAGCAGGAGTAGCAGAAAGAGCAGAATTAACGTAAGAAGGAGAATAACAAAAGCAGTAGAAGCAGCAAAATTTGTAGATAACACGGAAGAAGAAGCAGAAGAAGCAAAACAGAAAGAATTACCAGAATAAGCAGAAAGTGGAGAACACGACGATTATTCACTATAATTTTATGTAAAAAACTTGTTCAATAGAAGATTTCAGTAACTATTGAAAAAATTATAAATTCTATTGGTATCTCCTAATTATTGAAAAATAGATACATCAGTATTTCACTTAAAAAGCAAATTCAGTATTTGCATTTCGCGCGCAAATAAAGCGAAGGAGCAGAAAGAGCAGGATTAGCAGAAAGAGCAGAATTATCAGAATAACAGAAGTAGTAGAAGGAGCAGAATTTGTAAATAAAGTAGAAGAAGCAGAAGAAGTAGAACAGAAAGAATCGCCAGAATAAGCAGAAAGTGGAGAAGACAGCGATTATTTACTATAATTTTGAGTGAAAAACTTGTTTAATAGAAGTCTTCAGTAACTATTGAAAAAAATTTACATTATGTCGGTATCTCCTAAATAATGAGAAATAGATACATCATTATTTTACTTAATGAGCAAATTCAACATTTAAATTTCGCGCGCAAATAAAGAGAAGGAGCAGAAGGAGCAGAAATAGCAGATAGAGCAGAATTAACAGAAGAAGCAGAATAACAGAATAGTGGATTTTTCAGCCCAAACAATGAGTTTTCTTTTAAAAAACATGAATTTTGAACTAAATATTTTTTTTAACCAATGAATTGAATTCTTAAGAAAAAATAGAATAGTTAAATTTTCCACAAAACAGAACATTTTTTAGCGCCAAAGATTGCATTTCTAAAAAAGGTGAATTATGTATACAAAAAACGAAAGAGTGAAAGTGATAACATTTTTTTTACCAAAAGCAAAATTCTTGAATTATCAGTTAATAAAATAAGTTTTCAACCATAAGAAAACAAATTTGAAACTAAAATTAACAGAAAAGGGAGAATTAACAGAAGGAGCAGCAGGAGCAGAATAAGAAGGAGCAGAAGAAGAAGAATAAGCGGAAGAAGCAGAACTAACAGAAAAACCAGAATGAGCGAATTATAAGAATAAGCAGAATACAGGGATCAAAGCGATCATTTAATTCAATTTTTTGTAAGTAAGTGGTTTAAAAGAAGATTTTGCTCATTATTAACAAGTTTTTATATCATATGTGTATTGCTTGAATATTTTACAATACTAAAAGGGGGATCAGAACAAGAAGAATAAACAGAAGAAGCAGGATAAGAAAGAAGATCACAATTAACGGAGGAAGCAGAATTAACACAAGGAGCAGAATAAGCAGAAGTGCAGAATTGTAAAGGGGGGGGGGGGTCATGATAAGAATAAGCAGAGCAGAAAGAACAGAAGAAGCACAAGTAACAGAAGAAGCAGAATTAACACAAGGAGCAAAATAAGCAGAATTACATAATTGTATGGGGGCTCATAATAAGAAGAATAAGCAGAAGCATTTAGAAGGAGCAGAAGAAGCAGAGAAAAATGAAGGGGAGAAAGAAGAGCAGAATGAACAGAAGAAGTACAAGTAACAGAAGAAGCAGAAGTACAGAATTGTAAAGGGTAGGTCATAATAACAAGAATAAGTAGAAACATAAGAAGGAGCAGACGGAGTAGGAATGGGAAGAAGACCAGAATTAAAAGAAGAAGCGCAAGTAGCAGAAGTAGAAGAATTAACACAAGGAGCAGAATAAGCAGAAGTACAAAATTGTAAGGGGCATCATTATAAGAAGAATAAGTAAAAGCATGAGAACGAACAGGATTAGGAAGAAGAGCACAATAACAGAAGAAGTAGAATTAACAGAAAAGCAGAATTAACGGAAAGAGCGGACGAAGCAGAAGAAGAATCGAAACGGAGTGTGTTAATAACAGAGCCTCTGCAAAATTGCACACAAAAGTTGCGGAAAGTGGGTGAGGATAATGTCAACAAGCAGAAGGAACAGTATTAGCAAGAAGAGCATTAGGAACAGACGAAGCAGAATAACAGAAGAAGCAGAAGAAGCAGAATAAGCAAAAGTAACCGAATAATCAGAATAAGCAGAAAACAGGAATCACAGTATTCATTTAGTGCAATTAGTTGTAAAAAAGTGGTTTAAAGGAGGATTTTTATGTGTAATAAAAACTTTTTATGTCCTATGATGCTAGTAATATTTTCATTCAGGTCGACTAAATTCCAATCTTAAAAAACGTTATCAAACACATAAAACATTTCGCTCTTAAATAATCGAACAGGAGTTACGCTAATGATATTGTTCCTGTAAAATTACATACAAAAGAAGTAGGGGGCGAACAAGAAGAAGTTGAATCAGAATTAGCAAAATAAGCAGAATAAGCAGAATGATCAAAATAAGCAAAATACAGGGATCACAGCGGTTCAGTATTATTATTTTGAGTAAAAGGGGGATTTTTTCAAACAAAAAAGATTAAATGGGTACTTTCCTGATTTTTGCACAGTTTTTTTATATTTTCTCGTGAATATTAAACGAAAGTGAAGAGGAGTGGAGGAAGGGAAGTGTAAGAAGAATGAGCAGAATCATCAGGAGCAGAATTAGCAGAAGAAGCAGAATTAGCAGAAAGAGCAGAATTTGTAGATAAAACAGAAGAAGTAGTATCATCAGAAGAAAAAGAATAAGCAGAATAAAAAGAATTATCAGATTAAGCAGAATTCGGAGAACACAGGGGTTATGTAGTATACTTTTATACGAAAAAGTGATTCAAAAGAAGATTTGGGTAAGTATTAAAAACTTTTTAAATTATACGAGTATTCCCTAAATATTGAAAAATAGATACATTTTTTTAGCAGCAAAAAGTGCAGAATTAACAGAAGAAACAGAATTAGCAAAATAAGCAAAATAAGTAGATATAGAAAAATGAGCAGAATAAGCAGAATTATGAAAATAAGCAGAATACAGGGATCACAGCGGTTCAGTATTAATATTTTGAGTGATAGGGGGATTTTTTCAAACAAACAGAAAAGATTAAATGGGAGCTTTCCTGATTTTTTCAAAGTTTTTTTATATTTTCTCGTGAATGTTAAACGAAAGTAAAGAGGAGTGGGGGAAGAAAAGGATAAGTAGAATAAGCAGAATTAGAATTAGAAGCAGAATCAGCAGAATCGTCAGGAGCAGAATTAGCAGAAAGAGCAGAATTTGTAAATGAAACAGAAGAAGTATCATCAGAAGAAACATAATAAGCAGAACAAAAAGAATTATCAGATTAATCAGTATTCGAAGAACACAGGGGTTATGTAGTATATTTTATATGAAAAAGTGATTCAAAAGAATATTTCGGTAAGTTTTAAAAACTTTTTAAATTATATGAGTATTCCCTAAATATTGAAAAATAGATACATTTTCTTCGCAGCAGCAAGTGCAGAATAAACAGAAGAAGCAGAATTAGCAAAATAAGCAGAATAAGCAGAATTATAAAAATTAGCAGAATACAGGGATCACCGCGGTACAGTATTAATATTTTGAGTCATAGGGGTTTTTTTTCAAACAAACAAAAAAGATTAAATGGGCACTTTTCTGATTATTGCAAAGTTTTTCTATATTTTCTTGTGAATGCTACACGAAAGTGAAGAGGGGTGTGGGAAGGTAGGATAAGAAGAATGAGCAGAATTGGAAGGAGAAGCAGAATGAGCAGAATCCTCAGGAGCAGAATTAGCAGAACTAGCAGAAGGAGCAGAATTAGCAGGAAGAGCCAAATTTGTAGATAAAGAAGAAACAGAATGAGCAGAATCATCAGGAGCAGAATTAGCAGAACTAGCAGAAGGAGCAGAATTAGCAGAAAGAGCCAAATTTGTACATAAAGAAGAAACAGAATGAGCAGAATCATCAGGAGCAGAATTTTTCATAAAAAATTAATCCTAATTTTAAAAATTAGTCTGTTTAGTTGAAAATTGAAGTATTTTGGACAAAAATTTGCTGAAAAATTTTAACTTTAATTTTAAATTGATGAATTTTGTGAAAAATGTTATCTTTTTGTTTAAGTATTCAACTATTCTGTTGACTTATGAAACTGCTTTGTTAAACATTGATGTATGCGTATAAAAAATTGATCCTGCTGGATTAAAAATTTGTTTAAAAATTTAATGTTTCGTTTTAATTCCACAAATCGGAGAAAAAATTGTAACAATTTGATTAAAAGTTTAATTATTTTATTAAAATTTCAACTAATTTGTTAAGGTTTTTTTCTAAACAAAAAGCTGAAAAAGGATGATAAAAAGTTGTTTAAAAAACCGTTGTTAACAACGAAAATGTTTAATTGTCATTTAAGCTTCCTACAACTCTAGATGTTATTTATCTAAATTTTATTAAATTAAAAAAAATACAAGTTTGTACCTATAAAAATAACCAGTCAGTTAGTTTGTTTATTTGGTTTCTTTTAAACAATCATGAATTGTTCTTACATTGCTTAATCTAATTAAGTAACATTTACGTATAATTTTCAGCTCATTCAGTAGAAAAAATTTCACTGCCTTGATCATAAATACAGGCCGTGGATTATTTAAAAAAAAATTATTCATAAAATTAAAAATTATTTACTATTTTCAATGATTTCAATTTAAAAAACGATTTATATTTAATAATTGTTAAAATTTATTTTAAATTAATTAAAAATTCACTATCAATCCCCGTTAATCCATTTTCTAGCAAAATTTATTTTTTACCTTTTTTATTAAATAAATAATAAAAAATAACCTTGTTTAGAAAACGCTTCTTAATACCGGAAGGCTGGTCATAATTTTGAAACTGTGAGTATTTATGAAAAAGCCGGGCTTCTTCCCTGATCTCCTGTAACACATAGTACTATAATTAATAGTACGAAATTCCATCAAGTTGGTGGTGCATGAATTTCAGTCAAAGTTTGATACAATGAACACTGAACATGCAATTTATTACGATGAACTGCAAAAGTTAGCCAAGCAAGCACATTTTGCTCGTAACGAGAAGTACGAGGTTTCGTTCCCAGAGAAAAGTTTAAAATCTAATTTGTTCAGACTCGGTGAAATATTATCGAAGGGCTCCGCGCTCAGGCATCATGTGTTAATGAAAAACTTTCCAATTCCATAAAATAATTGCTAAAAGTTGAAAAATGCTGCGCTCTAGTTAATGATGCTTTCCCGCAGTTACTTTAATTCAGCGGCTGAAATATTATTCGAGGACACTTTCCTCCCTACTACTGCTACTTCCCCCTCTCCGACCCTTATACCCATCCGCACATTTCAGCTTTCGATACCCCTCTCTTCTACAACTTTTTCCTTCCACATATTCCCTTTCTTACTCTTTCTAATTTTTCCTCTCCTCTCCTCTTCACTGCTCGCCGAGCCTCGCCTCTCTTCTCCTCTTCTCGCCACTCTTCTCCTCTTCTCGCCTCGCTTCTCCTTTTCTCTCCACTCCTCGCCATGCTTTGCCTATCCTCTCCTCTCCTAGTTAGCCAACCAACACTTCACCTTTCGCTACCTTTCCCTTTTCCAATGTCTTTCTCCTCTATTTCACTCTCTTCTCTCTTGTATAGATAACAATCGACTGCTCAAGATCCCTTTTCCAGCCATCACTTTCCTTCCCTTACTCAGCAACAATTCCCTACTGGCGCTGCTCTGACTTCCCTCACTAACGACCCTCACACTCAAACATTTTCTCCACATTCTCCCACTACGCTTGACTTTCCCTACTTTCCCTCTCCCATTTTTCCTTACGTTCTCTACTCACCGTTCCTTCATATTTACTCACTTCTCTTCAATTCTTCTACTTTTGATTCCCCTAGTTCTACTACTTCCCCTCTTATTATTTTTCCTCACTTGCTACACTTCCTTTTTTCTCATTTCCTATAATTTCACCTTCCCGATTTCCCCTACGTCGCCTCTCCTAATTTTACATCGCTTCCATACTTCTTATTTTCCCACCGATAATTTCTTCTCAAATTCCCTTCACTGATTTCCCCTCACTTCCTCCACTGCTCCACAATTTGTTTCCTCTTACTTTTCCACCCTCATGGTCCCTTATTCTTTTCTCATTGCTCATATATTTTCTGATAATTATTCAAGTTATTTCCTTTGCTGTCCCTTTCCTCATTTCCCCTCACTTCTCCTTCATTCGTGTCCATTATTTCCACTCACTTGCCATACATCCGCTGCCCTCAATTCACCTCGCTTATCATACTTCTGCTCTCCTCAATTAATTTTCAAATCAAAATGATCAATTTTTAAGTTAATTTTTTAGTGAATAACTTGGAATACCTAAATTACTTTGCACTAGCTGGGTTACAAGTACTCGAATCGCTATGAATTATGTGGATTACAAATGGATTACTGTCGATTGTTGCCTGATACACGTAGATTACTCTGTGTTAGGACTGGATTTAAAAGTAAATTACTCTCGATCAAATGTGGATAAATTTAGATTACAAATAGATTACTTGGATTACATGGATTACGTGGATTACTTTGATTACTCTTATAATTTGGACTGAAAAGAGATTACTGTAAAAGACTGAAAATTTCAAGCGGATTTCTGTGATTTAGAAATAGATTACAAGACAATTTGGATTACAATTGTAATACTTGGATTACCCTAATTAAACCCGTTAATTTAATTTGCAAATTGATAAGTAGATTATTTGGATAACTTTAATTACTCTTATTCTTCGGCCTGCGCATGGATTACTGAAAATTCCTCTAATTTTCGAGTGGATTACTATCGCTTAGGACTAGAGTATACGTAGATTCCTTTGATTGCCTGAATTACTCCATTAAAGTTGGATTAATTTGGATTACAATTAGTTACAAATTATAGTGCGTTTTTTTGGATTACAAGTGGAATATTTTAATCGTCTAATTACACCGAATTATTCAAATAAAAAATGGATTACTGTGGATTACTACCGATTACTCTCTATTAGAAATAGATTACAAGTAAATTACTCTTGATCATAAATGGAATCATGAAGATAACAAGTAGTTACAAATTATAGTAGGGTTATTTAAAATTTCAATTGTCATATTTGAATTGTCTAATTACACTGAATTATTCAAATTAAAAATGGATTACTGTGGATTGCTATCGATTACTTTGTATTAGAAATAGGATACAAGTAAATTACTGTAGATCATATGTGACTTAATAAGGATTGCAAGTAGATTACTTGGATTATTTTAATTACTCTTACTATTTGAACAAGAAATTGATGACTGTCAATTACTTCAAATTTAAAATGTATTACTCTGGTTTATTACTAGATTACGAGTAAATTAGTTCGATTATCTACATTACACCATTCAGTGGGACTAATTTGGATTACCTTAATTACACCGTATTATTCAAGGTAAGAATGGATTAATGTTGATTGCTTCCGGTTACATGTGGATTACCCTGAATGAGAACTAGATTACAATTAAATACCTCTCGATTATGTTTGAATTGATTTAGATTACAATTAGTGAAAAATTACAGTGCGCTCTTTTTGGATTACAAGTGGAATATTTTAATCGTCTAGTTAAATCGAATTCTTTAAATGAAAAATGGATTATTGTGGATTGCTACCGATTACTCTGTATTAGAAATAGATTACAAGTAAATTATTCTCTATCATATTTGGATTCATGAAGATTACAAGTAGTTACAAATTATAGTAGGCTTATCTTGGATTACAAGTGAAATATTTAGATTACTCCAATTAAACCGAATTATTCAAATCACAAATTAATTAATGTGGATTGCTTCTGAATAAATATGGCTTATTTTGGATTAAAAGTGGAATATTTTAATCGTTGAATTACACCGAATTATTTAACTAAAAAATGGATTACTGTGGATTGTTACTGATTACACTGTATTAGAAATAGATTACAATAAATTAGTTCGATTATCTACAATTAACCATTTAGTGGGAATAATTTGGATTACAAGAGGAATACTTGGATTACCTTAATTACACCGTATTATTTAAGTTAAAAAAGA
>JAAAKG020036431.1:0-19268 GCA_010014905.2 Druon quercuslanigerum
AAAATAACACACTCCTGTTGCAAAGGGAAAAACTTTCACTTATCGGTGTGACTCTGCGACTTTTTTCTAACAGTGCACGCTAGAGCCATCATGGCGGCGTTTGTGCTAGTGTACAGTGTCGGTTCAATAAAAAACGGCCTGTGAAACAACACCGATCAGCAAAAGAAAACGCGCGCTCTCCAGCAGCCCAAGCCCGAATGGAAAAAATGATTCTCCAATAACGTAGCAAACATTCCTGATGAATGCAGTAATGGCACAGGGAAAGACCAATCTCCAGATTAATCTAGAAGACAGAAGACTAATAAAAAAGCTTCTTCAAAAGGATAAAATAAAAACTCAACCTGTAAAAAAAATCAGAAAAACCCGAGCATCGCTTCCACAAGGCAGTTCAGAGGACATACTACAGACGATAGATGAAATCGACAGTTCAAACGCAAAAGACGTTGGAGACAGGATTGCCAAATCGAAACTAGACGCTTTGGACGCATCCGACATTACCGACGGTAAAGAAGAGATCGCCATCCCGACGATCGATTCAAAGCTCGAAGGCATGGATAAAAAAGGTTTAGTCGATATAAAAGGTTTCGCCAGCACCTACAGCGAAACAAGAATTTTCGTCGATAACAAAAAATCGGAAAACATGGATAAGCAGTCTGAATTCCGCTTACGCAACGAAGGAAGCCCGTCAATCGAGCAGCTGATGGATGTTATAAAACAGCAAAAACAACTGATCGACAACCTAACTCGACACTTAAAACCAGCGAAACCGATAGCAGACATCAACAGCGGTACCCTGTGTACAGAAAAAGAAGACATGGCAGATGAAACTGAACAATGGAAGGAAGGGACAAATAAAAAATCTAGCAAGACGATCCAACCAAGGAAAAAGGCAGCATCACTACCTAATTCAGAAGTGCAGGATAAGGAGGCAGAGAAAAACAAAGATGGAAAGCCTAGAACGAGATATCTGGGAAACTTCAAAGCAAAGGACAGACCACCTCCAATCTACGCTTCGACTTCGCAGGTAAAAGTACTGTGCGACTGGCTAAATGCCATAATTCCTAAAGACGGTTTTCAAATGAGAAATCTTTTAAATAATAAGGTAGCTATTTTTGTAGAGTCTAGGGATAGTTTTAAAAAAGTGTTAGACATATTAAAAGAAAAGAAAATAAGCAATGTAGCACGTGCTCCAGAAGAAGACAGGGTGCAATCGTTATTACTTGAGGGAGTAAGTGGGGATTTTGAAGAGATAGATCTTAAAAGCGAGTTAGATGAATTGCAAATAGAAAATGTTGAAATTATAAGTTTAAAAAAAATCGACACAAGAGATTTTTTTTAAAGCAAAACAGGGGGGGTCCGGCTTTTTTAGTAAAGTTTTCAGGGAAAAGCAAAATAGGCAATGTCTTTAAAATTAGGAGATTGGCAAATCAAGTTGTCAGATGGGAAAAAATAATAAAAACTAATCCCATCAGGAGTTCGGCCATATAGCTAAATACTGCAATAACAATTACAGATGCGTGAAGTGTCCTAACATTCATAAACCAGGCGATTGTAGAATTCAGGCAGAAGCCAAATTAGATTTAAATGGAATTTACTGCATAAACTGTAAACAAAACGGGCACCCAGCGTCATACAAGAGATGTCCAACGCTCCTCGCGCTAGAAAAGAAATTAGAGGAAAAACGGGACGTGAATCGTGAAAATAGGTTAGCTAAAGCTAATATACTAATCAACAATAGCCGAGTATCGGAAAATAGGTTATTTTCAAAGGTGCTTCAAAGGGACAAGCACCAACCTGAAACAGGTACATCGGTAGAACCAACGAGCGGAACGGCAAACCTGAACGAGATGTTCGATTGGTTCAGACGGAACATTTTATCAATGATGACTGAAGAGTTGCAACTTTCCATAGCGATACAGGCGAACAAATTAGCGGTAATTTACAAACAACTAGGTTTGGAAGATGTCTGATTCTGTAGAATACACCCATAATTTAAATGTTAGGGATGACGCACCCAGAAGGAAAATACTAGATTTAAAAATAATATCTGTAAACGCGAATTCGCTAGTTAAAATACAACGTCGACAGGATTTATTAATACTTATTAAAAGTAAGAGGCCTGTTGTTGTCTTGGTAGGGGAAACAAAGCTGAACATGAAGCACAAATTCCATATAGAAAATTACAAAATAATTAGAAACGATAGATCGAATAATAAAGGGGGAGGAGGCACGGCCATAATAATAAAAGATAGTATTCAATTTCAAAGAATAGAAAGTCACAATAACGCAAATTTCATCATCTTAGAAACAACCGTAATAAAAATTTCACTAAAAAATAGTAACAATCTTTTGATAATAAGTGGTTATGCAGCGGGCAACACGAGGGGCGATTTCACAGGGGACATGAATGCTCTTTTCAATGAGCTTCGTTTATACAAATCAGAAAATAAATATATTTTTATGGCAGATCTAAATGCGAAACACCCAGACTGGTTAGATACATTCCCAAATCCAAGAGGTACATACCTAAAAAAATGGATTGAAAACAATGATTTTCTTTTTCGAGCAAAGCTGATTGGACCAGCGGAACCTTCCTTCCCAAGGGGTAATTCGTACTTAGATTTATGCATATTAGATCAAGGGTTAAAAATCAAAGGCCTAAAAAATAATAAAATGAGAACGTATACGTACGACAGCGACCACAGAGCGGTAGAAATTAATATAGACTTATCTGAAAAAGTCGAGTACGAATTATTTGCATGTGAAAATCAGGGACTATATAACTTTAACAAAGCGGATTGGAATAAATACGAGGAATGTTGCGAAAAAGACGTAGTAGAAATTCCAGATAACAAAAACCTAACAAACGAAGAAATCGAAAAATACCTTAGTGAATTAGATAAACAAATAAGATCAGCAATCGCGGAGGCAGTTCCTAAAACTAAAAGCCTCGATTCTAATAATAAGTATATTACTCCTAAAATACAAAAAATTTATAAAAGAAAAAGTTTCCTTCTTTCAACAGTCTATAGACTACAAAAGAAAAAGAAGAGAGATAGAGACGAATTAGCAATGTTTAAATATCTTTTACTCGAAATAAAACAATAAATAAACATAGAATTCCAAAAATCTTATAATAATTTCTGGTCAAATAAAATAAATCAAATTAAAGTGAACGAAAAAATGTTCCCGGAAGTGAACAGAATCTTTCGAAAAAAGACGTCCACTGAAATTAGTAACTTATTATTAAATAATCAGAATGTACACTTCTTGCAGCAAGCCGAAATAGATCCTGCGGAATTGGAAAAAGATGAAAATAATAACTTTATTGTCTCACAACAGGAACAAAAACTCGACGTCATGGAAGCCTACTTTGCTTCGGTAAACAAACAAAATATGAATCTAGGTAAACCAAGACTATCTAATCTAATTGCAAATAAAATAGCACCATTTAAAGAAAATCTGAATAATGATAAGTTGAGTAATATAACAATAACCAAATTTTGTAACAAAAATAAAGCATCAAACCCAAATTGGGAAGAACGAAATTTTTTTTGCACGCCTTCGAGGCTATACAAAATTATTAAAAACGTAAACAACAAAAGATCAGCGGGCACGGACAAAATTCCTAACATATGGAACTACAACATTCTATTCAATAATATTATAAACAATTCCTACTTTCAAAAATCTTGGAAAGTAGCAAAAGTAATTCCAATTTAAAAAAAAGATAAAAACAAGAACGTTCCTTCCAGTTACAGACCAATCAGCCTTCTGCCTAATATCAGTAAAGTCTTTGGAATATTAATCAATCAGCAAGTAACAGAATTTTGTGAAAAAAATGATGTAATCCCCGAAAGTCAATTTAGGTTCAGATTCAAACATTCCACAGTACATGCAGTGGGAAAGTTGTCCTCTGACCTTCATAGAGCCTTAAATGAGCACAAATTCGTAGGAGCCGTATTAATTGACATCGAAAAGGCATTCGACACAGTGTGGAGAGAGGGTCTCCTATTTAAGCTGATACAAAAAAAATTTCCCAAAAATCTGATAAGATTAATATGGATAACAATAAATGAAAATAAATTCGTAGTATATGAAGGGCAGTGTAGGTCAGGGTTAACTTTTGAGCTTGAGGACGGATTACAACAGGGAGCGGTAAACTCCCCTATCTTTTATAATATATTTATGGCGGCCATGTTGACACTATTTGAAATAAACGAAACCCCATTATTAAGAGGGATAGCTTTTGCGGACGATTTCATACTGTACGTCACTCACAGGGACCTAGATCGCGTGAAAAAGATTTTACAAGATACGTTTAGGAAGATACTTGACTTTTATCATACATGGAAACTCAAAGTAAATATTGATAAATGCGAAACAATCCTCTTTAGACCAAATGTGAATAAAGTGCATAAAAAATGTTGTATAGCATGGAGGAACTTCCAGATAACGCCAGCGGAGGGCGCAGAACCTATAACTCATAAGTTAATAGTAAAGTACCTAGGAGTGGATCTAGATGTTAAGCTACGATTCATTTCTCATGTCTTAAATCAGATAAAAAAAGCGAAGGCAGCTTATTTTAATGCAGCAAGCCTTTTTCACTCAAAACACCTAAATTCCAGAGTAAAAATAATATGCTATATGCTATTAATCAGACCCATCTTGACATATTGCTGCCCGGTCTGGTTTAACATTGGTCCATCTGTGATGGAGAAAATAAGAGCCCTAGAAAGAAACTGTTTACGCGCGTGCACTAAGTTATACAGGACGCCGGAATCAAAGTACACAAGGTGCTATTCTAACAAAGTGCTATATGATAAAGCCGACATAACCAGAATAGACAGCTTTATGCTAAGATTATCGCGAAATCATATAGCTAGATCGGTAAAAGTACACTCAAATAGTCTTATATTTAGCCAATATTATCCGAACAATGTGTATTTTGAAAAAATAAGAAAGACAGGCAAAGTGGGGCCCGAAGCGTTCCCCTACCTGGATAACATCGGCTTATTACAAGATAAAAATAACATACCGATAATATACCATGTCAAAAGACATTCATTCAACAAATCAATAAACTACGAACCGTTTAGAGAGGCAAAGAACGCGCAAATACCCATAAGATTCTCAATGATCCTACCAAATAGAGACGCAAAAAACAATGATAGAAAAAATATAAAAAAATACTGGTGGCTAGATAAAAGTTACGCAAGCGACCATCTAGACGATATCCTTCTGGCAGCGTCGCCCCAACCTAGATAAAAAAAAAGACACAAATGTAAAAAAAGAATATTTAAGCGACTAATATAAGCATATCAACATTTCCTTTCTTCATCTTCTTTCTTTTTAAGACCGATGATTGTAGTTTTCGTAGCCATAACCGCGGCAGGCATCTACGACAAATGATTTATACACACAGATCTAATTTAATACCTAAAAATTAGGGATCAGCAAAAAAATGTATATATAAATTTTAAAACACCAAAAATAAGATATGTCTACGAGAGCCCATTCAGGGACACATAGACCTAAACCGATGTAAAGTGAGAGCGGTTTTATGTATGTTTAGCCGTATATTTTTCTTTGGATATTGTACCTGTATATAGCGTTGAATAAACATTGTTTCAAAAAAAAAAATAAATAAAAAAAAAATAAGTATCCCCGCCTGTCACGCGGGAGACCGGGGTTCGATTCCCCGCCGGAGAGATTTTTTTAATTAAATTTTTGTTCAAATACATTCTTTTTATAACTGAACCCATTTTGCACATACATCAAATTATTCATTAAGCTTGAAATTAAAGTTCAATAAAATTGCAAAATTAATTTGTTTAAACTATTTGTTTAAACAAATTATTTCTAAGAATTAGATTGTTAACAACATGCATATGCTTTTCATGAATTTTGGATCGGCTGAGTACGAATCTGGCGTCAAATTTTAAAAAACAATGTGTTTAAACAATTTTTTAAACAATTTTTTAACAAATTTTTGCAATATTGAAGTTTTTGCAAGATGCATATGCTTTCGTTAGATTTTGTGCCCGCTGAGTACGAATCTGGCATCAAATTCGCAAAATCAATGTGTTTAAACAATTTTTCAAACAATTTTTAAACAAATTCTTTTAATATTCCCTTTAAAAAAATTTTCTTTTATAATTTTTTTGTAATTTTGTATTCTTCAGAACTCTTCTGAAAAACCTTTCACCTCTTTTTGTACCAGATTTTAACGTCAAATACGGCGGCTAACAGAAGGGAATATGGCAATAATTTGTTAAAAAAATTGTTTAAAAAGTTGTTTGAACACACTGATTTCACCAATTTGACGCCAGATTCGTAATCAGCGGACCCAAAAACCATGAAAAGCATATGCATCTTGTGAACAATCTAATTATTCGGAAGAATTTGTTTAAACAAATAGTTTGAACAAATTAGTTTTGCAATTTTGCGACCGTTAGCTTCTCCCGGTAATAGTCAATATCATTGCTGAAACTTGAGGGTAGAAATAACCATTTTTTTTTAAATTCGCCATTTTGAGACATCCATCTTGAATTTCAAAGTTGGTGTTTTCCATTTTTCGAAAGTTCAATATGTTTGTGCACCAATTTTGTTACATGAAAATATTTTGTCAATACGAAACCCGGCAGCAAAAATGTTTTCTAATAAATTTTTTGGTGTTTTTTATATCGAAAGTTTTTGGGTATCAAGATATGGATTTTCTGGGTCGCTGATTATGGATCTGCTATTAGTTTTTTGAAATTATAAGATGGCGGATTCAAGACGGCATCTGAAAAGTTTGAAAATCATTTTATATCGAAAGTACGAGTTGGGTATCAATATAAGGATTTTTTGGGTCGCTGATTTCGAATATGCTACTAGTTTTTTGAAACTTCAAGACGAGGGAACTTACATAGAGAATATAACTACGGTTCCTCTAAGAATTCATTACAGGATTTTAAATTCTATTGTGCTGCACGCGTAATTTCTTGCACATCATGTGGCCCTTAAAAGGGCTGATTTTTATATGATCAATATTTATATTTTCTGATTCATCTGCGTACATTGAGTATTTGATTCCATGCTTTTCATATGAGTTTCTTTTTATTTTCAATCTTCTCAGCCGCCATCTTGAATCCGCCATCTTATACCTGCTATCTTGGCATTTTAAACACCTGATAGTAGATTCCTAATCAGCGACCCCAAAAACACTTAAATTGATACCCAACTCGTACTTTCGATATAAATTGATTTTCACACTTTTCCGCTGCCATATTGGATCCGCCATTTAGAAATTGCGAAAAACTAAAATAAGATTCATGATCAGCGACCCCAAAAACCCCAATATTCATACCAAACTCATGCTTTTGACGTAAAATGAATTTTTCAATTTTTGCCGCCATACTGGATCCGCCATTTTGGAATTTCAAAAAACTAATTCTAGATTCATAATCACCAATCTCAATTACATAAATAAAGTGGATTGCAAGATTCAATTTCATGTTCCTACAAGAATGAGAGTACAAATAAAAGATTAGGTTTAGCAGTTTCCTTCATTGTGGCAGCCATGATAGGTCTGCCATTTTAAACAACCACAAAAGGCCATACGGTCTGAAAAAGTAGAAGCTTCAACGAAAATTTTAATCCCAATAACGTTAATTTATCTTAAATATTGCAGTCAAAAATAAGGGTTCTCTTTTAAGAAAAATATCTTATCTCCATTTGACCTTGAAAATTGAACTCAAGGTCAAGATTTATGGTACAGTCAAATGTCCCCCCCGGTCCTGGTCAACCTTAGTCCAAAGCCTTTCTTCGTAGATAAAGTATTTTAGAAGGTATCTTGTCGTTTCTCGGACGTTTGACCTTAATATTTTACCTTTGCCAGCTCACAAAAACCATTTTCTACAGGACATTTTAAGAAAATTTTAGATTTTTATCATACATGGAAACTAAAAGTTAACATCGAAAAATGCTTAACAACATTATTCAGACGATACGTGAGTAAAGTTCATGAAAAATTTTTCATAGCATGGGGAAACTTTCAGATACCGCCTGCGGTTAACGCGGAACCTTTAGTACATAAATTAATAGTAAAATACTTTGGAGTTTATCTGGAGGACAAGCTATGGTTCATTATACACGCACTGAATCAGCTTATAAAAGCGAAAGCAGTCTACTGTAACACACAAACCCGTGGATTTTAAATTTTGGCCCCATATAGACCCCAGCTTAATAACCAACCCATGTGGGAATTCCGTTCAGGTTTTAGTAGGGCCCTGGACAGATTTCCCTATTTCTAATAAGGCGCTCGTCGGCGAAAATTAAGAGGGCCTGACTAGTTCTGCAACGCTATTTTGGCCAGGTTCTAGCTAGAATTTCTGATCAGGCCCTAACCAGAGTGCCCTGTTATCGCCCGACCTTCATCTATCCATCGTAGACTACTTTACAACTTTTTACAATGGCAGGAGATGTAATTTTTTCTGAACATATGCAGTTTTTCATAAGGATGGAATTTTCAAAAAACAGGATGCAGATAGATTTGTCATACCTATACCAGGCACGAAATTTTTTACTAGAACCTGACAGAGCACCCACCAGTTTTTTCTAGACGAGATATTCTGATACGGGCCACAACCAGTTTTTTCTGGACCAGATTTTTTTATAAGGACCCCAACCAGTTTTTTCTAGACTAGATATTCTGGTAGGGGCCCCATTGGTACCCAACTTCAAATAGGGAAAGATCAGAAAATTTCTGCTTAGGAATCTTGACAGTAGATGGCGCCCCATTAATTTCGGGGCCTAACGTGAGTTGATTCCAAATCTCCCAAATTACAATGTAAAGTGCAAGTATAAAAAATATATTAATTAATAATTTAAAGGTTATTTATTGATAAGAAAAGAAGCAGAAGTAATATTTACGTCGCTAATTTCGAATCCGAGGCCCGCTGACCTCTATCGTATCAGATTCAAGGTCATTTGAAGGTCAACCTTCAAAATATCCTATTAAAAAATCCAGAAAACTACATGCATAGGAGGCTTCTGCAGTCGCTGAGTTTGAATCCGAGATCCGTTGACCTCCAGCATATCAGATTCAAGGTCATTAAAATGTCAAACTAAAAAATATGTTAAGAAAAATCCAGAAAAATACACATATTAGTTTTTTGGAACACTAAATCCGAATCGGGGGTTTATTTATCTGCTTAATGTCAAGTAAAGGTCATTTTAAAGTCAACTCGATAGTATTTCATGTTAGAGTTAGAAAAATGTACCGACATGCAGTTTGACCTTCAAATAACCTTGAATCTGATATGATGTACGTCAACTGACCTTGAATTCGAAATTAGTGACCCCAAAAACCTATATATGTATTTTTCTGGATGTTTTAAATTGGGGTTTTCCCAAAAACACTGCATAGAAGCGGGTTAGGTATTCATTTTTTAAGGGGTACTCGGAGGGAAAGGGGAGGGGGGTGAGGGTGTTTCGTTAAACGTGAAATTGACTTCTTATTGTTAGTAGATACTGTAGGAATTTTTTCGAATTTTTTGGGCTAAATCTAAATTGGACCAAAAACCGGCCTTAGAGACCCTCCCCCTTTGAGTCCCATATAGAAATTTAAAGCAAAAATATATTGCAAAATACTTAAATAGTTTATCATACACAAATTTTGGCTATTGTACTGCGTCTTGCGACTTTTTCGTTTAGCTGCAAAAAAGTGGTTTAAAAACATTTTGTTTCTAACCTTAATCTGATTTTTATATTCTTAAAATTCAGTTTTATTAAAAAATAATTTTTAATTAGGAATATTAAATCTAAATTAATATGGGCTAAATCGGGGCCAGACTGGGTTATCTCTAGGCGCTGCACTTGGGCCCCGATACTTTTTATTTCGAGTCTGGCCCCATCTAGATGGCCCGATTTGGGCCAAATTCTGCTGATCTGGCCCCGATCAGATAGTTAAAGTAGGGCACGAAACCTTTTTCTTACCTAGATAACATTGGCCTAATTCAAGATAAAAATAATATACCCATAATATACCACAACAAAAGACAAACATTTAATAAATCAATAAGTTATACAGAAAAAGTACACTGTAAAATGTACCCGATCGGTGCCCAAATGCCGCACCCAGGGATAACCCAGTCTAGATCCGATTGGGCCCATACTAGTTAAGTTTTATTATTCTTAATTGAAAGGTATTTTTAAATAAAACAAAATTAAAATCATATATATCCTCTTTTAAACAAGAGCGGCTGTCAATCCAGGGTTCGAGGAGCCTCCGTGGTTTCATGTTTAGAACAAATAACAGCTGAAAAAAATGTATATGAGGGAGTATTTTAATTTAAAATTAAAATATTACGGGTACGTAAAGAACATCTGTTTTATTTGCCGTAATATTTTTTCCTTAACCATCGTATTTTCATTGTATTATTGCACAATCATTAAATAATAACGATGAAAACCAAAATCTTTTTTAAGATAAGTTCCTCGACAGCATATTCTTCGGTAGTATAGTGGTAAGTATCCCCGCCTGTCACGCGGGAGACCGGGGTTCGATTCCCCGCCGGAGAGATTTTTTTACTTTTTTTATATTAACATTTTAGGATCCCAACATCTCTTTTATTTTTATTTTTTTCGAATAATTATGTGCTTGTCCCTTTATACTTAAAATAACCATCAGTTTTTTTCGAAAAAGGGTGAAGCAAAAGAAACATATGAATCCAAAAATGTTCATTTAAAAAAAAAATTTTTTAAAATCTCTTCGGCAGGGAATCGAACTCCGATCTCCCGCGCGGCAGGCGGGGATACTTTTTTTTTAAACGTTTTTTATGCAAATTATACCTAATACAAATTGATATACAAAAGTTAGCTAATTTAAAAAAATTAAGAGTGTAGTAGAATAAAGAATATAAAGCAAAAGTTTAATTACCTCATATTTTATATAGTTATAGAACGTCAAAAATTGTGGTTCGATGAAAAAAAGCTTTGAAAGGTTTTGATGTCACTTCCAAGTACATAATTTTTTGGGAAAAAACTTCAAAAAACAAAGAGACTCACAACACGGAAAAAAGTACGTTGTAAGATGTACAATTTCGAATAATGTTTAAATATTTTATAATTTAACAGATATAGCTAATAAAAATTAAGAAATTTTTAAACTTTGTAATAACTAACAAAACTTATCGAAATTAGATCATTTCTCAACAAACTTTTTTAGCATTCAACTGTAAATTATAATTTCAAAAAGTTTAAAATAAAAAATTTTTGGTTGTATTTTTATAAATTTTAGAAAAATTGAAAATTAAAGAATATCATGTTATAGTCTCATCTTAAAGCAATATAATATATAATAACAAAAGTTGTATTTAATAAGAGCAAAGTTACGTCATGGTCAAATTGTAATGCCATTCAAAGTTTGGAATTAAACTATATTTATCTTTAAGGATGATCCAAACTTTTTTTGCTTCTAATGATAATTTAAATATACTCAGAAAAAAGATTCTTTGATTCAACCAAAATTTCTTTTAATTAAAGAAAAATATTTATCGGCAAATCCTATAAAAAATTACTTACAATACAAGCCGATTAAAGTCCTAAATCATTTATTATTTTGTGAATATTTAAGAGTAAAAAAAAGACAAAAATAAATGTAATATCTTCTTTTGTAACTAACAAAATGTATTTTTTGGGCACCAATTTAAGGAAATAAAAGCGATTTTTTAACAAAAGAGTTAAATTTTCAAACAAAGAGGTCAATATAAAGTAAATTAATTTTTAACGAAATTCTTGAATTTTGAAGCCATTAAGATTAACCATCTAAAGAACAGTTAAACTTGTAATACAAATATATGATTTTTCAACAAAAGAATTAATTTTCAACCAAAAATATGAATTTGGTACAAAAATGTGGAATTTTCAAATAAAAAATATTAAGAGTAGGAAAAAGATCAAAATGAATGCAATATTTTCTTTTATAGCTAACATATGGATTTTTTAGGCTCCAATTACAATTGATGCTTATATGTATGTTTGAATTTATCTTAAAGAAAGATATTTATCTTACTCATATTATCAATCTTCCAAAAAGTAATAAATTCAAAGTAAATTCACATTAAATTAAATATTCTTAACATTAAAAATAATCAAATTAGATAGTTATAATATAAAATTTTAATGAAACATGTCAAAAGATAATTCGACGTTAAAGTAAGAAAATTAAATATCACTTGGGGCACCGCCAATTTTTGGCCCGGCACTGGTCGTTTCTCACAAGCGGTGAGACATATGGTAACGAAACATGTAAATCAGTTTTTTTGTGATTATTTAATCATTCATTTTGTTTTTTGGAACTATTGTAAATTTCATTTATTCTTTCTTTGATGGCACTTTCTATTAAAGGTAGTAGATAGTTATTTTGTTGTAATGTAATTTTTAATTGGTTTAAATTTTCTTCTCTAAATATAAGATCGCTACGTTTTATGCATCTGTCTACTAGTCCTTTAATTAATCCAACTTTTTAGTTAAATTTATGGTGTGAATAATAATTGAATTATTGCCCTGACCATGAAGATTTTTTGTACAAATTGGTAATCAAAGCTCTAGTTTTAAATTGTAAAGATTTTTCGATACTATTAAATGATATTTAATGCTATTTACTATTAAATGTATGAAGCAATAATAATAGATCTTATAAAAAATGTATTAAATATTTAAATAACAATGATAAAGATAAATTTGACTATTATTCAGTACAGTAAAAATCTACAATTTTATTGAAATTTGTATGCTTTAAAAGTTTTGAAAAAATATAAGCAGGACAGTAATACTGTGTCTTTCTACTTAATTTTAAACAAGTAACTTTCGTGTATAATTTATTTTCAAAATTACATGCTATCGCCATTTTTACACGCCGACATGATTTCAAGATTTTTTTCTTGCTCAATAAAAATAATTTATTTATTTTTTAATATTTTATTTTTCTAAAACTTGAATGCACTTGGTTTCAGGTTATCATTCATGGAGTGAACCTGCTTTAAAAGAAAGTTGCGCAAATGACACGAAATTAAACAAAAGAGTATATTTGGTATGGAAACAATAAAAAACGTGAACGTTTTCAATTATGCCTAATTTTGCGACATTATGGGGTTCGCATAAGCGCATAAATTACGTACACAAACCTGCGAATTCTATTATGTTGTTTGTAGTAAAAAGTATTTCATTCGGCATAATAAAATGCGCAGATGCTTAAAGTACCTTATTTTGAATCATGAATAACAAATTAAATTTTAAACAATACAATATAAAAAATCAATATAATAAAACTGGGAACGGATAGCGTCAAACTGGACGGTAAAACGCAAAGCAACAAATCACTAGACATCTCAGCCAATGATATTATCCAAGTAATCTACAGAAAGACTGTGGTTGGCTGAAACATCTAGGCCCCTCAAAAACAAATTCACCTCAACGAATCAGCTGCGAATTGAGATTAGAGAATTCTTCTTATTGGACGGTATTCTCTGGTCTAATCACTTGACCCATCTTGATTTGCGACCAGTTTGTTTTCTGCCGTTTAAAACTGAAAATAAATGAATTGCAGCGAAAAGAACCAAAATTTAAATTTAAACCCTTCTAAGACGTCTCTGATACCTCAGTATGCTTGTAGACCAATATCTTTTTTACAATATGTATGTAATTGAATTCGTTCGTGGTAGTTTAACACTTGCTGAAAAACCCACTACTGCTACTACTACTGCCACCACTGGGCCTTACTGGACCTCCGGCGGGCGCATCCGCGGATAGGGGAATGCCTCCCAGATATGGGTGGTACCGGGGAAATTAAATACGAGGGGCGGACAAAAATCAGATAGGGGAAGGAACCCTGAATTATAAACCAAATATGAGCAGTTTTTTGAAAAACGCAATAGCCCAAGAGAGTTCTAAACTATCTATCGGTTCCGATCGCGTGAAACCTCCGGTGGCTGATAAAAATCCTACATTAGATAACTTTTTGAGCAAGCTTATTGAACTGGTCGAAAGAATGAACGAGCATGCCGATAAGAGGAGGAATCTCGACAAACCCATTAAAAATGGCCTAGAACACACCGGATTCATTCTAAAGGTATCAAAGGTATCCTGGAGATATCGCGTTCGGTTATCACACAAAGAGCCAAGAACACGGAGAAGCAGGTCAGCACACCGAAAGACCAACGCAGCAAGAAAAGGTTAGCAGAGAGTACACTTAGTCCTGGCGAAGGCTCGTCATTACGTCCGACTTAGAAAATTCAGCTGGCTGGTGAGGCCACTGAGTGGACGAAGCAATAGCGGCGTAACCTTCAAAAACAATGGAGATAAGGAAGACGCATGCCCGTTCGTAGGCTATTATGATCAGACCTGCAGCAGGAAAAAAGTATGCGGACGTACGTAAAATAGTCCGTAACAAAGTAAAACATGATGAAATGGATGTTACTGTTAGAAGCATCGGGGAGACAAGGTCAGGTGATGTCCTTGTTAAACTAGGTGCAAGCGCGGAAGCCAAAGCTAGATTTAGCGATGCTTTGATAGTGGCTCTGGGTGAAGACAGACAAGTGCCTCAACTAGTGCCGAAGGCTAAATTGGATGTGAGAGACATGGACGCTACAAGTGACGAACAAGAGGTTAGAAGGCCATTGACAAGCTTCTTAGGTCCGAAGAAGGTAGTGATTTAAAAGTAAATCTGTCAAGAGTAAGTCGATGGGGAACTAGGATGGCCTTTATTGACTGCGATGAGAACGTTGCGAGAAAAATTGAAGAAGCAGGCCACATTCGAATTGAGTAGGTCAGCTGCCGGGTACGTCGCAGGGCGTCAGTTACAGGGTACTTCAGGTGTCGTGTCTTTGGACATATAACTGCCTCCTGCCAAGAAAAGGACAGAAAAGCAGCTTACTGGAAGTGTGGGAAAGAGCAGAATTTGTCCTCCACATGCACTGAGAAACCTTAATACTATCTATGTGCTGAGCGCATGGACAGTGATGGCACATAACATGTCCCGGGATCCTATAGATGCCAAGTGCACAAGGAGTATTCCAGAGGTAAGCTGTGATGGTGGTCATCATACAGGGTAATCTGGGTAGGAACAGACTCGCCTGTGCTTGCAGATCAATTTTGAACCGACATAATAAGCATGCTTCGAAAATGAAGTTTGTTACACCAACTGTTTAGCAGGAACCCAATAGCAAAGAGGATTGTTATTTTTGTTTCAATGACACAGTAGGTTCTAACTCAGTAATTTGCAAAAAATTCAGTATGCAATCCTGTCCAGCGTAACAAAAGCTTCCATGTCTGAGATATGTAATAAGAAATATCATAAAGTAGCCCTTGATGTATCTGTAATTGATATGGAGATTGATGAAGGAACTGATGAAGATATCAATGGAGAGAGCAGCGAGAGTAACAATGATACTGATCAGGAACAATATGTTGTAAAGAAGGAAAAAGGTGGCACACCGCGCCCATTCAGTCAAGAAGAACAGAATGATTTAATCAGAGAACTAGGGCTGCCAAAAGATGGGGTTCAATTGCTAGCGTCAAGACTGAAAGAAAGAAATATGCTATTTAAAGAAACAAAGGTTTCATTTCATCGGATTAGGGATGAGTCGTTCCGAAAATACTTTACAGAAGAAGACTACTTGGTATGCTGTAACAATGTTCAAGGTTTTATGAATGAATTACAAAAATATACAAATATTATAATATATTATTATATTATAATATAATAAATATACAAATCTGTGGAGTAGAGATTGTTTATAGATTCTTGAAAACAAGGCCCTAAAGCGGTGTTATTACATAATACAAATAAATAGGCTTTGATACCTATAGCAAACTCGGTAACGCTCAAGGAAAGATATGCAAACATACAAATGGTTTTGTGTCAGACTAAATTCGGACGACACAAATGGAAAAATTGCGTCGATCTCCAGATCTTGACAATGATTCAAGGTCAGCAATCTGGTTTTACGAAATTCCCATGCTTTCTTTGCTTGTGGGATAGCAAGGATCACAAGAAAAGAATAATAAAAATAGAAAGACGAACGTTAAGAAAGATTGGCCAGTTCGAGAACATATTGGAACTGGTTAAAAAAATGTTATAAAAAAACCTTTTGTTGAGCCGGCTAAAACTCTACTTCTTCCTTTGCACATCAAACACGGTTTGATAAAACAGTTCGTAAAAGCTTTGGATAAGGAAGGAAAATGTTTTGCTTATTCATTCAAAGGATTCCCAGCTTTATCGAGCACGAAATTGAAAGAAGGAGTCTTTGGTGGACCTCAAATTAGTAAGATTTTGAGAGATTGGCACAATGAATGTGAAGGAAGGAGATGCATGGCTGAGCGTCAAGAAGGTGGTTGAGAATTTCTTAGGCAATCACAAGAGTGACAACTACAAGAAATTGGTGTCTGAATAGCTCAAAAACTACAGAAAAATGGGTTGCTTGATGAGTTAAAAGCTACACTTTGTAGCTTCCATCAAGATATCAAGGAAATGGAAAAACGTTACCAAGGTAGATGGAAAACGAATATGATGGCAGACTTCTGTTGGATGCTTAAAAGGAAAAGTGTTCACAGTAACAAGAAGAGGAGTTGAAATTCAGTTTTTTTTTATTTGATTTTTTTGCAGAAGCTTTTTTAACAGTCATGTAAATATTAAACAATATTGGTGAATTGGCAGTTATGGCATTGAATTACGTCGCTCTTCCTAATTTCCTCCCACCATACAATTTGGTTAGCAAGGCTATTTTATCCAGAAAACTTATACAATTTTACTTTCGCTAGTAAATTATACTAGAGATGCCCCCTCCTTTTTCCTTTAAAGAATTCCATCAAGTTTATTTTTTGTATTTTTGTTATTTGTATTTTATCTAAATTTAGGTTTTCAATTTTCGCTTTCGCATCATTCTCGGTATAATCCCTATTAACCCCTTTTAGTAAGAGCGACTGAATTCCCTCGCTTTTTGATGCCCTTGTAAAAAATTCGATTTTTTGTTCTATTAAAATTTCTTCAAATTCAATAAATTGGTGGCATTGATGATGTTCGTCTGCTTTCGTTTATGCTTTCCGAGCATCATCTTGAATCTAAAGTGTTCTTTCATCGTATCAGATGTCAACTTGTCGAATGTGTTGTGGCATTGCACTTTCGGCGTTAAGAATTTATGTTGCAGATCTTGGATTACACTCTCCTGGGTCTCAAACTTTTTCATGAGTTTGCCGAAAGCTGCTTTCTCATCTGGTGACATCTTCTTTATTTTGTATTTGTTTGTCTGACTGCGGCGTTTCGGTCGAAGCTTTGTCTTGCTTGTTGTTGCCTTTGGTGTTTAGCTCATTTCCCTATCCCTTTGTCCGCCATTTTGGAAATGAATGCAGATTTCGGCGCAAATCACTATTACTAATTTTTCGTTTAATGTTTTTACAATTCATTGGATACCGTATTTTGATCGCTATCATGAGCCAAATCAAAAGATTTTCAGAACAGCTCTAAAGATTTCAAAGAATTTGCCTTGTATTCGGCAAATCTGTTATCGGTTTCAACGCACAATCACCGATTCTCTGAAATCTTTAGCATTTAAGTTTGTGGCATACAAGGTTGGAAATGTCGCCTTGTTTCTACATTGATTTACCTTATTTGTCGATAGCTGTTTGTTTGAAGGCTCTGTGTTTTGGTCGATATGATCCCAGGATGTAATATTATTATTTTTCTTGTTTAAATTTCCCCTTCTCTCGTTCTTACAGATGGTGTCATTATTCTTTTCTTCTTCTTCTTTCATCTACAGGCTGCTGAATTTATTTTGGCAAGGTACCGATTGTGACATTTCGAAGCGGCGTTACTCCTTCAACAGCTAATCTATTAGTTGATCCCTCTCTTTTATTTGGTTCCACAGCAAATTGATTCATTCCTGTAATGCATTTGTCATGCCTTCTTGATTTTCCATAGTTATGTTTTCAGTTTTTGTAGTTTCTTTATTAACGACCGAGTTGATCCCTCTTGATCCTTCTTCTGTATCTGCTGATCCACCGGATGGAGATGTCCTCTTGAGTCTCAATATGGCTTGTAATTAGGCTATTATTTTTTACGAATTTATAATTTGCTATGTGCTTTCGAGTTTGTTTTATTATAAAGTTATCAATTCTACAGATATTAGCCTTATCTTAAAGTTGCGTATTTGAGTAACTCCTCGTAAAAATTGATTCAGGCGTCCTATGCATGTTTAAGCATGCTCTGAGACAGCCCTTCTCAAACGCTCAAAGCTTTTCCATAACTTGAGTTGTTTTTGTTTTCTTTGCAGAAAAACTTTTTATCCTTTAGTGAGGCCCATAGAATTTTTACTAGGTGAGCCGGAAATTTTTTGTTTGTTTATGAAATAACCCGTATCTGCCTACTGTGTCAAGACACTTTTCTGTATCTACTAGACATGCTCCCACAAATTTTCTGTTGTTCAGATAACCAGATAACTATATTTAGTACTCATTTTAGAATAAAATTCGGTATTTTATTGTTCCCTGCTCATCGTTTATTGTTAAGGTTTAAAAATATTTTTTTTTCATTTCTATGGGTTTACAAAAATAATTCAGATCTTCCGCTTATGTGGGGTTCGATGCTCTGTTATCATCGTTGATGTCGATTAGTTTATGGTTGTTTTGTTTCTCTATGTTGATTCCACTTTTGAGTTTATTTACTGTTTTTTATGATTTTATTGTGTCTCAGTTTTGTATAACATTTTGGATAAGATATATACATGTTTATATCTTCGTAGATTTGAAAATAGTTTTTTTTACATTTATTGAGTTTGTATAGGAGAGAGCTCTTCCTTTCTTTGAGTTTGGAAAAGTTATCATTTATATTTTTATTAGTGGAGTTTTTTTTATTTTGGGAGTGGCCTGCAACATTGCGTCTCTAACTTTGATGTCTAACCTTATTAAAATTGAGTCTATTGTTTATGTTCGTATTTTCGATTTGTTCGATGCCTTATAGAAGTTAAAATGTTAGGAAAATGAATATTCAACCAAAGAAAAACACAAATTTAAGAAAAAAAATTTTTTTTAACAAAAAAAATTATTTTTTTAAAAGAAAATGAAGTATTAAACTTTCAAATAAAACAGTCGATTTTCCACAACATCAGAAGTAATTCGAATTTAAACTCAAAAGATGAATTTGCTAACAAAAAAGGTACAGTTTCATTAAATATATTAATTTCCAACTGAAAAACAACAAAAAAACGAGTTTTCAGAAAAGTTATTTA
>JAAAKG020036442.1:0-41576 GCA_010014905.2 Druon quercuslanigerum
GAGGAGACGGAACAGTATATAAGAAAGAATTTGGTAAAGGGTAAGGGGATCGAAGATTGAGATTGGGGTGGGGCGGAGGGGGAGCGGGGGGAAATAGGTCGACTTCATTACACAAAATCATCTATTTGGTAAACATTCAACTATTTTGCTAAATTTTAAACCCTTTCATTTTTTAATTTTTTTAAAATTATTTTAATTTTTTTTATTTTAAATTATATTTTTAAAACTGAAAATGTATCTATTCCAATTGTGGTAGATAATTTGATATTTACTTCAAAATTGACCGTTTTTGGTATGAAATTAATCTTCTTGGTAGAAAATTTGTCGTTATTGTTTAAAAAGGCCCTTTTTAATTAAAATTTGTTAAACAACTATATTTTTTCATTTAATTTAACTTAAATTATCAACTATTACATGTTTTGTTGATAATTAATATTTGTCGGTTGAAAAATTAACTACGTGGTTTAAAGTTGAAATAACTTGTCTAAAAATAATTTGTTCATTATATATATTCATTATTTTAGTTGAAAATGCAACTATCTGGTGGTGAATAATCTTTTTTTTATTTACATTTTCGGCTAAAAACTTCTACTTATTTGCAGAAAAATAATGTTTTCAGCTCTAAATTACAACCATTTTGAAGAAAATGAAACTGTTTCTTTAAAAATATACTTTTTTTCGTAAAATCTTATTTTTGGTTGAAAATTTTATTGTTTCATAAAAAAAAATTAGTTTTTTCTCTAAAGTTTCTCTTTTTTCGTTTAATTTAACTGTTTTAGAATCCTATTTTTTTTAGCAATTTTTCAAACTGAAAAGCACACTATTCCATTTTTGGTTAAAAATTCTTTTTTTTATGCTGAAATTGATGTATTTAATACAAATATCTTTTTTTGGTTGACAATGTATCTCCTTGGTTGAGAATTCATCGTGTGTAAAATTTATCTTTTTTATTTGAAAATTAAATTATTTGGTGGTAAATGATGTTTTTTATAATTCACTTTTTTTGCTAGAAACTTCCACTTATTTGTAGAAAAATCATATTTTTAGCTTAAAAACTCAACCATTTCTAAGAAAATGAAACCGCTTGATAAAAAATA
Organism: Druon quercuslanigerum; assembly: GCA_010014905.2. NCBI lineage: Eukaryota > Metazoa > Arthropoda > Insecta > Hymenoptera > Cynipidae > Druon > Druon quercuslanigerum. Next base: position 1,098 of record JAAAKG020036442.1, read on the forward strand.
CACTTTTTTCTATAAATTGTTATTTTTGGTTGAGAATTTTACTGTTTCATTATAAAATTTAATTTTGTCTAAAAAGTTCTCTTTTTCCATTTAATTCAACTGTTTAAAATTTTATTTTGGTAATCAATTTTTCAAACTTAAAATTAAACTATTCCATTTTTGGTTTAAAATTCAGCTATTTGGTTGAGAATTCGACTAATTTGTTAAAAGTTAAATTATTCCATTACAATTCAAAATTCTTGCAAAGTTTATCTTTTTTAGTTGAAAATGGAACTATTTTGTGGCGAATCATGTTTTTTATAATTCACCTTTTCGCCTAAAAACTTACACTTTTTTGTAGAAAATTATATTTTTAGCTTAAAAACTTAACCATCTCGTACAGAATACATCTAAATTTTTTTCCAGAAACTATTATTTTTATTTGAAAATTTAACTATTTTGCGGAAAATTAATTTTTGTTAAAATATTGCTCTTTTTGGGTTTAATCCAATTGCTTGAAAATTCTTTTTTTTTAGTTTTTTTTTCAAACTGAAAATTTTACCATTTCGTTCTTGCTTAAGAATTGTTTTTTTATTGCTAAAAATTCAGGTATTTAGCAAAAAAATTCATCTATGGTCGAAAATGTATCTCCTTCGTTGATAATTCATCTATATATGTTAAAAATTTAGCTATTTGGTTCAAAATTTAACTAATTCGTTAAAAGTTAAATTATTTGGTTCAAAATTCCAAATTTTTGTTAAGGTAATCTTTTTTAGTAAAAAATTGAGCTATTCAGTGGTAAATGATTATTTGTATAATTCACTTTTTTGGCTAGAAACTTCCACTTTAAAAAAAAATCATATTTTTAGCTTAAAAACATTGCTCTTTTTCGTTTAATCTAACTGCTTAAAAACTCTTTTGTTAGAATTTTTTGAAGCTGAAAATTCAACCATTCCGTTCTTGCTTGAGAACTATTTTTTTATTGATAAAAATTCAGGTATTTAGTAAAAAATATATCTTTGATCGAAAATGTATCTCCTTGGTTGATAATTTATCTATATATGTTAAAAAGTTAGCTATTTGGTTATCAATTTAACTAATTTATTAAAAGTTAAATTATTCGGTTAAAAATTATACATTTTTTAAAGTTGATATTTTTTGGTTGAAAAGTCAACTGTTCAGTTGAAAATTAGTTCAATTGTGTTGAAAATTCATCTTCTGTGGTAGAAGAATCATCTTTTATTGTAAAAAATTTGTCCTTCTTGATGAAAACTCAACTACCTTCTAAACAATCTGTATTTTTTTAATAAAAAATTTAACTGCAATACTAAAAATTAAAATTCGAACATTTGTTTGAAGAAGAATCTTTGTTGGTCAAGCTGTTAAATATATTGTTAAAAATTTAACTGTTTTGTTAGAAATTTAATCATATATTTGAAAATTCAACTCTTTTTTGAAATATTCTTTTTTGAGCGATAATTTAACTAATTTTCTTAATTCTACCTTTTGTAGTGCAAATTCATGTCTCTTAGGTTATATTTAACACTTTTTGTTGAAAATTTAACTTTTGCAATTGAAAATTAAAGTGCTTTTTTTGAATTGTAATTATTTTTGATAAAAAAAATTTGACCATTTATTTGAAGAATATCCATATAGGTTAAAAATTTAACGCTTTTGTTTAAAATTGTTTCTCTTTGTTGTTTTTTTATTGCAACAGTCATCAATTATGGTAGAAAAATAACCTGCTGGGTTAAAAACTAACTATTATTTTATGAAAATTTTTCATTAATTTGAAATTTTCTTTCTTTCATAGTTTAGAGCATTTCATATTGAATTTAATGAGTTGTCACCTCTGATTCTCTTCAAAAGAATTTTTGCCCCACATTATGTCCCAATTTTCATGAAAAATTACCATATTTCCTAAATTATTATACAGCCCAGTGAATTTCGATAAAATAGACCTTAGAAAAATTAGAATTTGGAGAATGAAAATTCGTTTTGGAAATTGGTGGTACTATTTAGATTCTTTGAAAAAAATACTTGATTATAAAATTTCTGAACTGAAATTTTGATCATTAGGTTCGAAGTTATTAATCTAAAAAGTTTTGTTATTGCACATTTTGTGTTTGAAATATGATACCCCATTTTCTTATCGGTTCGAAGGATATCATTAATATATTTTGAGGGTGAAAATGTACACTTTCGTCAAAGCGATCAGTGAGAAGATCGATTACTATTTGTGGTAGCTAAGGTTCCCTAGAGAAATTCGCCAATCGCTGAATGCCTGATCATCGAGCTCATTATTCTTATCACTCCCATTAATTCCACGCCTCATCGCATCAGCGAGTATGATTTTCAGCATAGCTCGGGTGTGAAATATCAAACATGAAAAATAAATGCGAAATATATTTAGGGCAAACGAGACTACGTTGAGTGGGAAAAATTCAACAGCATTAAACCAAATCAGTTTTCAATAATAAAGAACGATTCTCGTTTTTAAATAAAACTTTTTTTTTATTTTGCACATAGTCTAATTGTATTATTCGATGTAAAAAAATTTACACGAATAATAAGTAATAAATAAATAGTCAATAATAAATAATAAGAAATGATAAATATAGTAAAATTGAAGAAATTTAAATAAGAGTAATATCAAATTTATAATCCTAATTAACGTCCAATAATCAAGTTAATAAGCAGAATTCCTAAAAATAAAATCAAGAATCCAACGACCAAATTTGGACAATCAAAATAAAATGTTCCCATTGCAATTTAAAAAAGAATTCCTTTTTTCCCTAAAAAGAAAAGAAAAAGAACTTCTACCTTTGGAAAAAAATAAAAAAAGAGGAAAGGAAAATGAGAAGGCTTCCTATCAAATACCCGTCCTTCACTCTTTAAAAAGTTTCTTTGTTCATTTTAATATATATATAATCTCTCTTTTGATTCTTTCGTCTTTTTTTTATCATTATCAAACTATAACAAAAAAAAAATCATAAATAAAATCAAAAAACTTTCGGCATTCATACAGCAACCTTATCAAGGCAACAAAAAAAAATTTCAAGACAGTAGAAAGAATTCAAAGATAGATTATATATATATATTAAAAAAATAAATAAAATTCTAAAAATAGAGAAGGAAGGGGATTTGGTTAGTTGTCTTCTCATTTTTCTTTCCCCTTTTTTGTTTTTGATCAAAGAGATTTTTTTAAAGAGTTCTTTTCAGGGAACAAAAGAAATTTTTGTTTTGTTTCAGATTGCCATGAGAACATGTTATGGTGATTGTCCAAATTTGGTCATTAGATTCTTGATTTTATTTTCAGAAATTCTGCTCATTAACTTGATTATAAAATGTTAATTAGGATTTTAAATTTGATTTTAATATGATTTAAATTTCTGCAATTTTAATTAAGATGACTTGGATCAGAGGTCATTTTCATTTCAGGTATAACATCGTGAAAGCTGTGCTGTGCCTGCTGTCTTGAAATTTTATTTTATTTTCTATTTGTTTTTTTTTGCTTTGTTTTTTATTTATTTTATTTTATATTTTAACTCGCGGACTAATGAAGATAGGAGTTTTTTTTTTACTTTTTCAGAATTTCCCCTAGTTTAATTTTGCTGTTAATTTTTTTCCCTAAAATTCAGTGGAGTGGGTTGGTATACGCAAGCATGATTTTTGGAACTTTGTTAAACAAATTTTCCGTGAGGGATGGTACTACTTTCTATGAAACATGAATTTTTATTATAACCCAGCAATATTTATTTATAATAATAATTATTATTTGCCCATTTGTTAGTCCATAGTACTTTTTTCTTGCGAGGAAAATCGAAGGTAAGTGAGAGGAAATGAATAGGGAGGGGGAGGGGGGTTAAATTAAGGGAAGAAGAAACAAGGAGAAAATTGGAGAAAAATGAAGAGGAAATAAGAGGAGTAGGGGAAATTAGCAAAGAGGAATAGGGACAATGGTAAGTTAGGGGTAATAAGGAGTTGTTAAGTAGAAGAAGTTAGGTAGGAGAAGTAACAAAAGTGTCAGCAAGGGGGAGTAGTTCAAATAATCACAAAATTAGGTTGTGTTCAGAAGAGCAAGAGAGGGCAGGGTCATGCAAGGAAAAAAGGGACGTTTGAAGTGATGAAAAATACTGGAAAAAGAAGAGATAAGGAGAAGAAATAAGGAGAAGGGATCAAGAAGGAGCAGGGTAAATTGTGGAACAGATAGTAGCGGACATTAGAGGAGATGAACTAGCGGAAGTAAGAGGATAGCAACTAGGGTCACTGACGGCTAATACGAAGTAGATAAGTGAGGGATAATAAGGAGTGGATAGGTAGAGGTAGTTAGGGATGGAAAGTAGCAGAAGTGAGTATAATAAAGCTGAAGTAGTGGAAATGCTTACGAAATAGGGTGATTTCGGAAGAGAAAGAGCGAGGAGGGTCCTACAAGTCGAGGAAGATTCGCGTCAGCTGGGAAAGTGGTGAGAGAGGAAAATAGTGGATGAAGAATTTTGTGAAGAGGGCGAAAGACGAAGTAAGAAAAAATACGGAAAAGAGAATAAAGGGAGAGGATAGAAGAGGCGTAGGAAAAACTATGGAAGCTGAAAGTGGGGAAATTAGAGGAGGAGAACTACAGGAAGGAAGAGTATAGGAGCTAGTATGAGTAAGGCGTAATAAGGAGTAAATAAGTGAGGGATAATAAGGAGTGGATAAATAAAGGTAATTAGCGAGCGAAAGTAGCAGAAGTGAGTGTAAGCAAGGGGGAGTATTATAAATCATTACAAAACGAGGGTGTGTTCAAAAGGGGAAAATAGGGCAGGGTCATGCAAGTAGAGGAAGATTAGCGTCAGTTTGAAAAGTGATGAGAGACAAAAGTAGCGCGTGAAGAATTTTGTAAAGAGGGCAAAAGTTGAAGTAAAGAAAAATACGGAAAAGCGAATAAGGGGAGAGGAAAGAAGAGGAGTAGCGAACATTATAGAAGTGGAAGTATCGAAAATTAGAGGAAAGGAACCACGGGGAGTAAGATGTTAGGTACTAAACTAAGTGAGATGTAATAAGAAGTGTATAAGTAGAGGAAATTAGGGAAGGAAAGTAGCAGCATTGATTTAAACAAGATGGAGTAGTTAAAGTTATTACTAAATAAGGGTAAGTTGAAAAAGGAAAGTGAGTGCAGTATCATGGAAGTGGGGGAAGGGTAGTGACGCCTGGAAAAGTGTGGAGAGGAGAAAGTAGTTGATAAAGAATTAGGGGAAGGTGGTAAAGAATCGAGTGAGGGAATTGTAAGTAGGGAAAGTTAGGAGAAGTAGGGAAAGTAGGGAAGGGGAAAATGTGGAAAGGGATTAGGATGCGACGTCTGCTTTCTTCAGCATTTCAAAACATTTACACTCTGCATTTCCCAACTCTTCGGTTCATTAAATGAGTTCGAAGTGAAGTTTGAAAAGTAGTTAGTTTGGCCGGGTTCTCGTTAAACAGAAACTGGAAGTGTATCGAGATCGGAAGAAAGTTTTATAGCAGAAGCTCGTACGAAAAGCGAGTTTATTTTCAGGGAGCTCGTGTCTCCGGAAGTTTCGCCAAAGCGTACGTAATCACAGAAACGGAAATGCGTGGTGAACGGACGAATCGCGTGGTTCGAGTCGAGTTTCTTGCGACAGAACTTTGAAATCAATCAGCGCTCGGATGCATTCGCGAAAATTAATATCACCGTCTGCGACATCCACTCGTGACTTAATCGGGTTAGCCTCGCGCGCGCGTGTCTCGGAAAACGCGAGGAGACGCGACGTTGTGTGCTCGTAGAATGTAATTTTGAAAACTTTCATAATGACGTTTGACAAATTCTGAATTCATCAATTTATAAGGCAGAGTCCTACTTTCCTAACAGAAAATAGAAATAATTTCATTTTATTGTATTAGCATAATTTGATAAATTATCAAAAATTTGTTCTGAGTAGTTTTTCTCAGGCCAGGAAACTTTGTATTATAATTTTAATTTCATATAAATATTATTTTTGTAAGATTATTCAAAAAAAAAAAACTAGAAAAGTTCATAAAAACAATATTATTTCACAGGATTTTAAAGCATAATAACGTACATAAGTTCTGAAAAATTAAAAAAATTAATTAAAAAATCTTCTCGATTCTTTTTTTTTAACAAGTCTGAAAACCCTTTTATATTTTTTCTATAAATAACAATAATAATAATAATTAAAAACTTTCAAAATTCTAAAAACGTTTTTAAATTTTTTTTGTTGAAATCTTCAAAAATCAGAACTTCGTCTGAAAGTTTTTGAAATGTTTTGAAGTTTGTATTTTATTTTTAAAATTCGAAAATTGAAAAAAAATCTTTAAAATGTTTTGCATTCCTTTTTAGAGTATCAAAAAATCATTCAAGTTGTAGAATTATTTTTAAAATTCTTCTTAAAATAAAATGTTAAATAAATAAATCATGTGAAATTTTCTCAAAAATATTAGGACATTTTTGTATTATCTCGAAAACTTTCAACATTCTTAAAATTTTATTAGAGTTTTTTTTAAATCCTTCAAAATCTACATTTTGTTTAACATTCTGTTCAATCTGTTCAATACTTTAATTAGTTATAAAGATTATTTCATTCCCATAAAAATTTCAAAGTTCCTAAAAAGCTTTTAAAGATTTTGTTAAAATCTTAAAAAGTATATTTTAAATCATTTTTTAATCTTTTCAGAACCTTTCGATATCCTTTAAACTAACTAGAATTTGATCAAATTTTTAATACCGCAAAATTAAAAATTTTACTTTAGTATCTTTTACACTTATTTTCGAAATTTTAGGTAATCATATGAGTTTCAGAATTTTTTTTCCATTTTTTCTTAAAATTAATTTTCAAAATAGAAAAAAAATCGTGAAATTTTTTTCCAGAAATCTCGAGAAAAATTTGTATTCCCTTGAAAACCGTTAAATTTCTTAAAAAGATTGTTAGGTCAATTTAAAAAAAAAAAATTTTTTAATTTTGTTTTTAACTTTTTGAAATCTGTTAAATTAAAAATTATTGTTTATACTTTTCAAAAATTATATATTTGTAAGTTTCAGTTGTAATTGTTTTATCCAAAAAGAATTTAATATTCATGTAAAATTATTACATTTTAATGAATAAATAGAAATGTAAAAATGATTAATATGCAGAAAATTTGATTAAGTTTAAGAGATATTTAAAAGTTTTGAGAAGATCTAAACTTAATTTACAACTGAAAAAGATTTCGAAAAACAAAAAGCTAAACTTAGATTTTTGAAAATTCCGAGATAAAATTTTGAAGCTTTTTAAATATTTTTAAAGGTTTTAAAAAACAAAAAATTTTCTCATATTTTTAGGAAAATCTAACGCAATTTTTCATTTTAAAAAATTAATATTCAAAGGGTATTGAAAAAGATTTAAAAATTTGTTTTGCAATGTATAAGACGATTAAGTAGTTAAAAATTTGAAAAATGATCGCTTAAGTTTAAAATATTTTTTTCTATGTTTTGAAAAGGTTCCAAAATAATTTAAAACGCGAAGAGATTTAAAATATTTAAAACATAATGTAAATTTTTAAGACGTTGAAAAAAAATTTATATTTGAAAAAGGTTTAAATGAATACAAAATTTCTAGAAAAACTAAAAATAGTTTTCAATTCATAGCCTGAAACATAATTGCGTGTATTTATTTTTTTTGTGAATATTTTAACTGTAGAATATCAAAAATTTAATATTTAAAATTTTGCAGTTTAATGGTTTTTAATAAAAAAACCTAATTCAAAAAGTTTTAAAATCTTTTTTTCCGCTAAATTTTAAAGGTTTATATTTTCAAAAGCATTTCACTTTAAGTGTTTTAATTTACTGCTCAGTTTTTTAACTTCAAATAAAAAAATTGTTATCTTCAAGAATTCAAATCCTTTAATTGAAATGACCTTGATCAATTTTAATCAATAAATTCCTAATAGTTCTTTGCTTACTCTGGATGAAAATTATGAGAAAATTTCAATGATATAAAATTTTAATAACTTCTATGGTGTTAAATCGATTATTATTTTAGTTTTTGAATATTATGCTAACATTGCTTAAAATTTTAAATATAGAACATTTTTTTATTATAGCATTCATGTACATATCCTAATTTAAAACTATTTCATTCCAACATTCTAAAATATCTGTCATCCTAGGTTAAAAAAGAACTATTTTTTGGCTACAAAACCTGTAAATTCCTCTATATTCTTGTAGTTTTGAATTATTGTGGAAAGATAAAACTACAATCAAATAAAATAATGTACAATTATACCAAACAAGTACAAAATTCGTATTAATAATAAAAAAAGATGTACCTTTCTGTGATTTTGGTTTTAATTATTGTATTTATTTGTAGATTTCTCTGAAAATAGCTTTTTCCATTTTTCCGAAAAGAAACTATTATTTAATATATCATTAAACAAATTTTAATATAATATTTGGAATTCTTTCTATGTCTCAGAATTTTGTCTTTTCCACCTTTATAAATATTTTGTTCAGTGTTCTATTTGAAGTCCTTGCTGAAGATGATTACTGTAGTGTTGTATTTTATCTCGTTTTGTATTTCTGTTTTATATTTTGATGCTTTCTCATGTATGATTTACTTCAATCTTTATCTTTTAAGGTGAAGAAATCTTGCGTGTATTTTTTTTAAGTGATAACTTCTTATGGAATAGTGTGAACTCGCAAAAATGGGTAACAGTAAAGGTAATGCTTCCAGAGTAACTCTTCCCATCCTCTATCTCTTCTTCACTTCTCGCACTGACTGGCTCTTTTAACCCCTCTCCCTTTCTATCTCTCCTTCGCTTCTCCGAATGAGTGATTCTTTCAATCCATCTCTCTATCTATCTCTCCTTCGCTTCTCCTAATAACTGACCCTTGCAATTCCTTTATCTCTCTCTCTCTCTCTCTCTCTCTCTCTCTCTCTCTCTCTCTCTCTATCTCTTCCTTGCTTTTTCCACTTCTCTCCTTCGCTTCTTCTACTTTTCTCCCTCCCAAAATGCTCTCTCCTTCCCTAGCGTGTCCACTCTTCTTCCCTTCATCCTTCTCTCTGATATTAAGACTAATGTGAGACGCAGACAAGATTAGCAGTGTATAGCAGCATCTACTCTTCTTGACAGTCGTAGTTTGTTCACATATTAACTCTTTTCAAAACAATTAATTATTCATTTCGAACCTATTTCTAATTCCTCTAATTATTATGATTGATATTATAAATATTTTCCATTCATAAAGAGTTAAAAAGAAAACAATGAAATTTACATCATATGAAGGTATCGCTACTGCCGGGCGCACATTGGGGCCAAAAAAACGTCCGTAGACAAAATGTATTTTAGAAGAAAATTATTATCCGATTTCAAGTTTTTTTTATGAAAGTTAATAAAATTTCGCATTAAAATGTCATTTCCGATGTTTCAATTTTTGTTCATTTAATAACAAAAATGAAAAAGATTTGACTATTGAAGTATACCGGGTTTAAAAAAGTGCTTTGATCCAATCAAAAATAACTAGAAAGGTCAAGGCAAATATAAAAAAAAAATGTCGAATAGCAATGAAAATGTTAAAAAATTTATCGAATTTATTATAAACAAATAAGTTATTTAAAAAACTTTCGTGGAGATTAGCAGCAATTCGACACTTGATTCGCACTGAATATGAACTATTTATAGACAAAAGAGATTTTTAGTTGAATTATTAAAGTTAACAAATATTTTGTTAGTTTAAAAGCAATTTTTATAGACAAATAACTATATCAGAAATTTTTGATGAAATCAATCAAGTTTTTCTTTTGAATTGATCATATATTACTGAAAAATATAACCTAAGTATCATATCTGTTTACCAAATGATATTTAATAATTGTTTAACCTACCTTAATTAACAAATGCTCTTTTTGGCTATTTTTAGAGCTAAAGACTTAATTTTTACGATGCAATTAACTGTAAATAACTAACTTCTAAATTTTTAAGAGCATTCTGATGACAGTAAACATTTTATTATTGTGAAAAATAATTCTTTAAACATATTTTAATTATTTTATGTATTTACAAAAAAGTGGGGCTTTCTTTACAAAATTAACAGCCAGTTATTAAGCAATCATTTTTTGCTACGAATCGATAACATTTGATAATTTTTTAGCCAAGCTAAATTAAAAAATGCATTATTTGGCTATGTTAGAGCATTTAAACTTGTTTTTTTGTGTGATCAATTGTTAATAACCCATATTTTCTTACATTTTTTTCAATTTTGATAATGATCCACTATTTCTATTTTTAATAAAAACCGAAAATAGTAGATCGTTATCAAATTATTGAAAAAAGTTCAAAAATGTGTTATTAACAGTTGATTACACAAAAAAATAAGTTTCATTGCAAAAAATCATTTTTAAATGTCTGGCTCTTAATACTATGAAAAAGAGGTATTTTATTTATAAATGAATAAAAGAATAAAAATTTATTTAAAAAAAGGTTGTTCACAACTACAAATTGTTTACTGTCATCAAAATGTTCCTAAAAGTTCATGCAATTCATCAAGTTTTTACCTCCAGAAATACACACATAGTGCATTTGTTAATTAAGGTAGGTTGAACAATTATTAATTTTTATTTGTTGGCCAATTATTATGCTGATATTTATTTCCCAGTACTATGTGATCGATTTCATAGAAAAAAACTTTATTTATTACATTAATAATACCTAATATGGATATTTGTTTATAAAAATTGATTTAAAAATAACAAATAACGTATTAAATTTTAATAACTTCACTGGAAAACTCTTTTTGTCTATAAATTGTTCGAATTTAGTTCGAATTGAGTGACAAATCGCAGCCTATTCCCACGAAACTAATTTCAAACACTTATTTGTTTATAACAAATTTAATAAATTTTCTAACATTTGCATTGCTATTCGAAATCTTTTTTGGATAGTTACATTAAGTTTTTTAATTATTTTTGATGCAGTCAAAGCATTTTTCTGAAACCAGTGTACTTCAAAACTCAAATTCTTTTGCATTTTTGTTATTATATGAACAATAATTTAAAAATTATACATGGTAGTTTAAAGCGAATTTGTATTAACTTTTATTTGAAAAAAAAAGTTTGAAATCAGATAATAACACGGGCGGACAAAATTTCAAAACCGGAAAAACCTAGAAAGACGACCATACCTACGCGAAGGATTTTGGTGCACTGAATCCAAATCTGGCTTTCGAAATGTTCCATCACCCTAGGTTTTCGAGAAATCCTAACCTAAAAGTGAATATATATTCAAGAACATTTCTCAACGTGAATAAATTTTTTTCTAGAAACTAATGACGGCATTGGAAACTTATACTCTTACACTTCAAAACCCTTATTTCTTTTTTGTGATATCTTTATTTTTGACGGAGATATCAATTATTAAAGTTTATTACTTTATGATCCTGCGACTTGAAGTACTAAAAGTGGGTACTTTGGGAAATCGAAATAATTTACTGGAAAATGATTTAATTTGAATTAAATAGTAAAAACACAGACTTGGAATTATTCTCAGTTGGGCTCAACCCAAAAAAACACCCCCAATTAGGGGTTAAAAAATAAATTTTTTTAAAATTTTGCTTCTAATGAAATTTTCCACCTTTATTCTAGATGTGTACACCTGCAGGTCACAAAGAGTGTCTGTAGAAATTATCAAATAATTACAACCCCCGAAGCATCCCTTACTCGAGGGTTGAAAATATGAAATATCAGTATCGCGGCTTTTTTTGAAATTATATAATTACGTTAAAAAAGTGTGATTTTGTGTTTCTCAGAAAGTATAAATAAGGGTTCTCAAAAACTATTAAAATAGATTGATTAACGTTTAATTTAGGGTAGTTTAGGGGGTTGAAACGAGTCAGTTATTTTTTGACGTGTGACTTGTACGTTCTAAAACCCACAAAATGACACTTTTTTTAACGTAGTTATATAATTCCAAAAAAAGCAGCGTTACTGATATTTCATATTTTCAACCCTCGAGTTAGGGGTGTTTCAGGGTTAAAATGATTTAATAGTTTCTACAGACAATCTTTGTGACCTTCAGGTGTACACCTCAGAATAACGGTGGAAAATTTCATTAGAAGCAAAGACAAAAAATTTTTTATTTTTCAACCCCTTATTAGGGGTGGTTTTGCGGGTAAAGCCCATTTAAAAATAATTTCAAGTCTGTATTTTTACTATTAAAATCAAATTAAATCATTTCAGTAAATTATTTCGATTTTCCAATGTGCCCACTTTTAGTACTTCAAACTGCAGGATCATAAAGTAATAAACTTTAATGAATGATATCTCCGTCCAAAATAAAGATATCACAAAAAAGAAAATAGGGTTTAGAAGTGTGAGATTATTAGTTTCCAATGCTGTCATTGGTTTTTAGAAAAAAAATTTATTCACGTTGAAAAAATTTCTTGAATATATCAAAAAACCATGTTTTTGCACTTTTAGGTTAGGATTTCTCGAAAACCTAGGGTGATGGAACATTTCTGAGGCCAGATTTGGATTCAACGCACCAAAAGCCTTTAGGTAGGTATGGTCGTCTTTCTATGTTTTTTATTTCTCGGCCTGTGTGATTTGTTAAATGTATTTTTCATGTACATATCCTGTTCATGTACATGGATTGAAACGTGAATTTTCGTTGCTTTTAAAATCCATTTGTCCAAAGACGTTTTTTTCCCCAATGTGGGACGTCCTACATTGGCTCACGTGTTTTTTGAAAATGTGTTCCCCTTAGCTTTAGTTTGAAGTTTACTGAGCAATACGAGGGTATTCCCCCTTGATAGTTTCTTCATGAGGACGGCAGAATTGTTAATATTTCAAGAGATAACCGTTACTATCCAAGCATTTCAAGTTCCATTAATATTCCGAAATTGACGAAAGGACTCTCGGCTCCAAAGTCTATTTAGCATAAAAGATGCTTCAACAGCTCGTAGAGTGCAATAAAACGATCTATAAATCGAGATCGCTCGGAAACCTGGAAACGGAAGAGGAGTTCCGAGATAGTAGGAATACTCTTTGGGTAATAAAACAAGCATATTCTCAAAGTACCGATGCGTTCTTGCGACGCATTTAGGAATGCAGCTCTAATTGATTTTACAGATGTGCTAAGTGGTTATTGCTTTTGAACCACGATCATCCGCATAAAATACTGTGGGTGAGAATCAATAAAGTCAGACCGTTAGAAAAAGTCAAATAGTGTATATTACCTCCTTTTTCGAATTTCCTCCTCTGTCGTAAAATTCATTAAACAATCATAAAATTTGGGTTTTGTAATGAATATTTGCGTTTAGGGTCATTTCTAATCATTGTCTACTTTGGGAAGGCACTTGGAGATTAACACTATTTTTAAATTTTGGTTTGCGATCAACATACACACTGTGAAAAATGTTTGGAATTCTTCAACACTTCTACAACACTGCTAAAATACAAGCGAAAGGTAAAATTGCAAACATGGTATTGAAATCACGAAATTGTAATATATGTATCATAACTTTTGTAAATCGAGAATTCATCGTTCAGCATTCCAATACGTGTATTAGAGTCTATTAGAGTAAGAAGAAAATTGTTCAGAAGGAAATCATGAAATTAATGGAATGCACGAAATTCATGGAAATGAAGGAATTCACGGAATGTATAAAAATTGGCGAAATTCAGGGAATTTACGTAATCGAAAGAATTTAGGGCATTCAAGATAGATGAAAACTCTTGCAAAAAACAAGAATCTGTCTGTCGCACATAATTCATCTTACAAATCCTGCAAGTGTGCTTGTGAACAACACCATAACTCTCAAACTTATCCAAAGGATATTTACAAAAATTAATCACTAACTCCATTTTAAATTGTATACAGAAAATAGTATGAATTTTTTACTTTTTAAATATAAGTTCAATAGTTCTAGAAATTTGACTAAAAAACGGAATAACAAAAGTATTAAATAAACTATATTCCGTTAACTCTCTTTGATTATCTGCTTGGAAAATATTACTCTGTTTTTGATTTGTTGAATTCTAATTGAAATATGCTTCTCTTTTGACTGTTGTGGGTAATGATTCAGAAAAAAAATATTCCTAACAATATTTAAATTTCTATCCTAATTGCTTTATTTTTGTTTGTCCCATTTTTCAATTCACACAAGCAATTTAAATATTGTTAGAAATATCCTTTTTCTGAATCATTACCCACAAAGTTAACTGAGAAGCATATTGCAATTAGAATTTAACAAATCAAAAACAGTAATATTTTGCAAGCAGATAATCAGAAAGAGTTAACGGAATATAGTTCATTCATTACTTTTGTTCTTCCTTTTTTGGTCAAATTTCTAGAACTATCGAAGTAATGTTAAAAAAGTTAAAAATTCGTACTATTTTCCCTATACCATTTAAAATGGATTCTGTGATTAATTTTTGTAAAGATTCTTTGGATAAGTTTGAGAGAGATGGTGTTGTGCACAAGATCACTTGCAGGATTTGTAAGATGAATTATGTGAGACAAACTGGCAGACTTCTTAATACTAGGATAGGATATGACAGCAAGGGAATTTGTTGATGTTTATGATGAGTTTGATTGGGATAATGAGAAGATTTTGCATAGAGAGAGTAATAAGAGATAGAGAGAATTCATGGAAATGCTTTATATTAAAAAACAAAAAGAGTTATCTATTAATTTAAAAACTGATTTGGACAAATTAAACAAAAGTTATGCTAATATGATAATTTACATTTAACGGCGAGGTTCCATGCATCTTGTTTTTCTTTTGCTTTCTCTATTTTTAATTTATTTATGACATATGTTTCTAGAGTGTTTAAAAAATATTTACGTACTGAGCCTCATTCGATTCTCAGCTATCAAAGAGAGAACAACTATTCTCTTGCGCTACTGTTTATATTTTCTTTGCCGAAACGTTGGTGCTGTTATTTTATTTTTTATTTTTAATGTTCTATTTTTGTGATTTGATAATATTAATGATCAAAAATAAAAAAAGACGAAAGAAAGAAAAAGAGAAGAAAGGGGATGTGGTTGGTTGCCTTCTCACCTATCTTTTCTCTTTTTTATTATTGTCTGAAATTTTTGTTTTTAACAGAGATTTTTTTCAGATTGCAATTAAACCTCTCCAGATCAAAAGAAGATACGCGTGGATTCAGCCTGTGAATTATTGTCCAGAAAGTAAATTTTTAAAATCGTTCGAATGTTAATTTCAAGGACTGGCACTTGTAGAGAATTTTGAGGTACGTCTTTTTTCCTTTAGCAAATATTTGTTGGTTTTATTAATCTTGTAGCTAACTCAGTCAATTTTCAGAATTTGTCAATATAATTATTACTAAATTACATTTTCAAGTCGTTTAAAACTAGCTAAGAAAAAAAAACGTAAATATTTTAATAAACAAAAAAGTTGTTAATTGTTTTGTGAGGCTTTGCAAAAATCATGAATTTCAACCTTCAAGCGCTTCATTTATCGAGCGAATTTCAAGCAACAAAAAACTTTCAGTGACAAAGTTGTTTATTGAGGCTCAGAGAAGTTTTATGTAAATTTTCAGATCAATCGCTCTAATGGTTAAAGAGTATGAATGTCTTAAATTACAAACGGAAATCTTCAAGCTGCAGAGGACGTGAAGGTCAAGTCGGACACTAAAACAAAAATAATAACTGTTTGTAGTTTTCTTCTAAAATATACTATAAATAAAGCAAAGAAGCAGTGAATGGATTATTTCTTGAAATACATGCAAAAGTATTATTTTTGAGACAGGTTTATCTTAGTTGATATCCTAGTAATTTAAGAAAGAATTTCAAAATGAATCGAGTTAGAAAAAGAGATAGGCATGAAGAGTTTTGGCTTAAAAATAAAAAAAAATGTTCCAGATATCAGGTACGATTAATAACTGTTATTAAAAAAAATTTAATAATCTATTATCATAAATATAATTTTTTAGGACTTTTTCTTTCTTGATTTCCAAAATACATTGTATAAATAATTTTTATGTAGCCTAAAGTTATTATTTTAATATTTTGATGAAGAAGTTGATAGCATCATTTGTTATTATTTTAGAGAAAAGAATTCATTACAAAGTCTTAAACTAAGAAAGCCGGGGTTAAAGATATTATAACCCGAGAGAGATCTTTTAAACCTATTAAATCCTGATGTAGAGAAAAATGCTATCAAAAAATTTTAAATCTTCAACAAGAAAAAGTACATCAAAACTTTTGGGATCTCGTTCGTAGCCAAAGAGGCACGTGCATAGGGCAGCGTCAAAAGTTTCCCTTGTAATTTAAAACATTCCTAATTTTTTAACCATTAATGTGATTGATCTAAACATTTTCAGAAAACTTCTTTGAACCTTAATCAACAACTTTATGCCTGGAAGTTTTTCTTTGTTTGAAATTCGCTCGATAAACGAACCGCTTGTAGGTTGAAATTCATGATTTCTACAAAGTCTTGAAGACAAATTAACAACTTTCTTGTTTATAAAAATATTCCCGTTTTTTTCTCGAATAGTTCAAGAAGACTTTAATACGTAATTAACTGTCAACAGAAGCAAAAAAATTCAAAAATTGGCTAATTTAGGACGAGTTTAAATGAAAAAGATTGAAATTTTTTGTTTTTAAAAATATCTGTTTTTTATCTATTTATTCAACAACTAAATAACTTACAAATTTTTGAAAAATAAAAAAAGATGCGCATTAAAATTCTCTAGAAGAATCAGTTCTTAAAATTGAAATTCGTACAATTTTTAAAACTGACTTTCAGGACAATACTTCTCAGGCTGATTTCACGCGTGTCCCCTTTTGATCCGGAGAGGTTCAATTGGAACATTTGTTTTTTTTTTTGATTTGAGGTGTGGTCCAAATTTGTTCGCTGGATTCTTGTTTTTTACAGGAGTTTTTATCAAATTGATGAATGAACGTTAGATAGGATTTTTGATTTAGATTTTAATCTAATTTATATTTATTAAATTTTAATTTTCAATTTTTTATGTTTCCCGCCTAAAATTGCTGAAAATATTAAAATTTGGAAAACTTAAAAGTTTAGTTATTGATTCGTTAATTTAGAGCATTAAAAATGATAACCTAGATTTATATTTTTATAATTGAATCTGAATCTTTAAATTCTATCATTTAAAAAAGTTAAAACTGGTAAATTTGCCGTTTATCTGCATTTCTTTAAAACTTTTTTTTTGAAAATTGTGTCCACCTTCCATTTTCTACGTGTAAATTATTGAGAATTCAAGATCTCCAGTTTGAGTGTTTTAATTTAAATTTGTTTTTTATTACTTCAAATTGAAAGCTTTAGAGTTGGAATTTGTTTTATTTTATTTTATTGGTTAAAGATCATTTGAAGAATTTAAGATATTTATGATATCAAAGGATTCAAGAAGTTTAGGGAACTTAAAAAATTTAGAGAATTCTAAAAATTCAAGGAAATCCGTGAATTTAATGAATTCCATATATTATTTGAATTCTGTGCATTTTTTAAATTCCTAAAATTCAGTAAATATCATGAACTCCTTGTATTCCGTGCATACCGTGAATTCCTCGAATTCGTGGCTTTATATGAATTCCGTGAATTCGGCGAATTTCATGACTTTCCTAAATTCCATGAATTCCTTAAATTTCATAAATATGTGGGTTATCTACTATATATTAATAAAAGTGTTGGCTTCGTCAGAAAATTCTTTTTTTTGCCAGCAAAAAGTGTTTTGTCAAATGATTTATATATATATTTTTTTAATTTTTCGCTTCAACCTTGTCGAGATATACGGCAGCAAGTAGGATACAGAATTCTTACTGGCTACTGGACTGGTGTGTTAAAATTCAAATACATATATGGTATATAATACCAGCTTTTGGAAATAAACTGCCAATAAATGAAGTAGAAGTTTCCAACATAAATTTTTAAGAGAGTAAAATTATGGTAATTTGGGTCACATAGAATCCGAAGAGCTGGACAAAGTGAATCTGTTGTGTAAGAGGATTTCTATAATTTAATTGGTTATAATACTTTGTTGATCGAAACTGATATTTTAGTGTATTTCTGTGTAAATTTGTCATAATAATCAGGCTTAATTATCATTATTTATTTTATTTGTTCTGTTAAATATAAAATAATTTTACAGAATTTGGCGTTCCAAAATCTAACCGCATATCTCCGAAAAATGGATTAGTATTTTTCATTGCATGGACCTTCTGACCTTAGAGGTAATTTTACATTTTATTGTAAATTTAAATTGTTTTTATCCTTAGTTGTTTTTACAAAATCATTAATGAAACTGGATCTTAATTAACCGTCGGAATTTATATGTAGCATACACAGAGTTTGTTAAATTTTTTATATTAGTAAGAATCTTCTTCATGAAGCGATAGTCGTCTTTTAAAATTCTACAACTTTAATTGATACCTCATAGGAAAGAATCTTTGGTTAGGACAAAAAAGAAACATTGGTTGTAAATTTATTAAATTAATTATGTTTTTTCATTAAGATAATTTATTTATTTCAAAAAAGTCTTCAGAGACAAAATTCGATCTTTAAGAGTATGCCAATTTGGTGTTCCTTTTAAATGCAAGAAAAATGAGACACAGCTAAATGAGAATACAGTTATATTTATATTACAATTTCACACTTGAAATATTATCTTTAAAAAAATATATTTTTTTGAGAACATAAAAATGGACCTGACAAAAATGATCCTACTGTTTTTCGTTGTTTTTAGTTGCCAGATAGGTCTACGATTTATATGTACAGAGAAGCAAACAAAATTTATCTTTTCTCATTGAAAATTTAACTGATAAAGATTCATATATTTGGTTAAAAAATTACGTATTTTGTAAAAAATTCGTATTTTTGATGCAAAATTAATCGTCATGTGTAAAAATTTAATCTTTTTTGCAACTCCTTGGTTTTTAATTATTATTTTTTGGTTCAATAACGTTTGCTCAAAATTTGTCTTTTTGGCTTTTTTCGTTAAAAATTTAACAATTTGGCTAAAAAATTAACTTGTTTTAAATTCCTTTTTTTGGTTTAAGCATTCTTCATTTTAATGAAAAATGTATTGCTTTGGTTAAAAATTGATTTTTTCAATTGAAAATTTAACAATTTCCTTTTTAATGAAAAATTGACTTTTTTAGTGTGGAAATTCATATCTTTGGTTTAAAGTTTTACTAATTTTGTAAAAAAGTTTTTTTGCAATACATTTTATAAATTCAGTTGCAAATTCGGCTCTTTAGTGAAAAATTTAACTAAATAAGTTGTAGATAATTCATCTTTTTAGCTTTAACAACATTTTTTTATAAAATTAAACTTTTTTGTAGAATATTTGGGTTTTTAAAATTGAAAATTACTTCTTTCACTAACTAAAATTTAAATATTTCATTTTTGTAGGAAAACTGATAGTTTTTAATTTGAAAATCCAACTTATTAACAAAAAATTTTTTCTTGGACTTAAAAATGTAATTTTTTTCTTGAAGATTAGTCTTTTGTCGATAGAAAATTTATCTTCTAGATCAAAAATTGAACTATTAGTTCCAAAATCACCTTTTTGCAGAAAGATCACCTTTTTAACTTGAAGTTTCGACATTTTAGATGAAAATTCATCTTTTTAGTTGAGAATTTGACGATTTGATAGAAAAATCACCTTTTTGTAAAAATGTTGTCTGTTTGAATAGAAATTTCAATATTTAGGATGAAATTTCTTTCTGCATTGACTCAGAAATCTTTTTTCTTTATAAATTCGTCTTTATAATTTCAAAATTTATCTTGTTTGGTAAAAATGTCTTTTTTTTGGTTAAAAATAATAATGCTAAATAAAAAAATAATCATTTGTCATTGTGTACTTAACTTTTCTGTTAAAGTTTTTTATACACAATTCGCTTGAAAAACATACAACTACATTTTTGTAGATTAAAATTTAGCTGTTTTACTTTTGTCTAAAAATTAATTTTTTTTTTATTTTTAAATAAATTTAGTTAAAAACATATTTAATTTGTTCAATATTCGTCTGTTTTTGTGGAATATTGATCTTCAGCTTGGTTGAATTTGTTTGAAAATTCAACTGTTTCTTTGAAAATCAACTACTTGGATAGAAATTTATATTATTCGTGAATATTTAACATTAAAAAATGTTGTAGAAAATTGTTTGCTTTAAAAAATTAAAAAATAAGTTTTTTTAATTGAAATATTTATTTGAAAGTTTAACTTTTTCGTAGAAAATTCATGTTATTGGCTCAAAATTTCTACATTGTGGATTAAAATGAATCTTATTTTGTTTACATTTTAACTCTTTTGTTAGAAAATTAAACTTTTTTGTGTAAATATCGTTTTTTTGTTGAAATTGCGACATTATTTAGGAATTTTTTTTCTTTATTGACTGAAAATCTTTTTTGCTTGATAATTAAAATGTTTAGTTGAAAATTCGTCATTCTAATTGACGGAATCGAAACGCAGTTCAGAAAAAATTAATTCTAAAATTTTGTATGCATTAGTAGTTCTTTAGAGTTTTATTTTTTTCTTTATCTATAGAGAACAGTTATAATATCCATATAATTCTAGTGATTAAGGCCTCAATTCGTTCTTTGATGGATTTTCTACAATTTCATTTTAGTAGGTAGTAGGTAGTAGGTAGTAGGTAGTGGTTTAAATTTTAAAAAACCCTACAATAATATAAAAAGTGTATCAACCCCTTGCAAAGAAATCAAAAATTAAAAATCTAAATAAAGACTGAAATTTTATTGAAGTAAGAAACTCTTCAATTTTGTTAAATCATCTTACTTTCTTGATAAAGGAATCCTAAATAAATTTACGCAGTAATTTACTCAAAAAAATTACGTAAGATACTAAGTAAGTAAGTAAGTTTCTTTGTTGAAAATAAAACTGAATTTTCTTTGTGCAGCTGAGACAAACCTTATGGACCCTAAGAAAGGGAGAGAGAGGGTAGGCTCGAGTGGCTAAGAAATTCAAAAATAAAATTATAAAAAACTCACTAGGAAATCTTAGAAGTCTGCGGGGTAAATTTTAGGAAATCTTTAGGAGGAACTCTTGGAATTCTCTCAACAATCTAGCATTCATAAGAAATCTTGGAAATCTTTATCTAAACCCATTCCCTCATACGCTCCTATTCATAGAATGAACAGCCGACTGAATCTGAAAGCTGCCGAGTTGAGCCGATTCTATAGAATCCCACGTCAGTTTGGATCCCGAACAGCGTCGGAAATCTCGGAACTCCCAGAATTTCAACGAAACCTTGGAAATCTCTATAATATTTTAAGCATGTACACTTCCGTCGGAAATTATGAGATCGATTGACGAAAGCACTATTAAAAATCACTGCTAGCTTTTAACCACGATAACTCAGCGAAAAAAAATTATAGGGCATTCTTAAAAAACAGTTGGAAAGCCTATGAAATTCCTCGTCTGGTAAATTAAAACAGATTTTATTTTAATCTGCTGAAGAGAATACAGCACGTGATAAGTTTTTTAAAAAATTCTAGATTTTCTAAAATTTTGTACCTCGACTTCAACTTTTACCATGACCTAGGAAAATTGTTGCAAAAATTTGAAAATTAAAGTACATAGAGCCTAAAATTGTATCATTAATTTAAGACAAAGAAACTAAAAAAACCTTTATTAGTTATCGAGATATGATTAAAAAAGTTCAATCGTATCTGAGTTGAGTTTTCCTCGTCGATCACGGTTCTCGGCCAGTCTGCTGCTCGCTTCCTTCTTTGAGGCAGGACCG
This sequence comes from Druon quercuslanigerum, assembly GCA_010014905.2. Lineage (NCBI taxonomy): Eukaryota > Metazoa > Arthropoda > Insecta > Hymenoptera > Cynipidae > Druon > Druon quercuslanigerum. Next base: position 22,814 of record JAAAKG020036442.1, read on the forward strand.
AATAGGCCACGCACAGAGGTAGTGCTTGATTGGGGCTCTATTATACTTTTGATTCTTCTCATCAGCAACTTTTATTTTAAATTATTGTAAATTTTTTAATTATTCATTTTTTTTAAATTATTTACAATTATTTTAATTCAGAATTATCCCCATATTAAAGAATAAAAAAATGATGAACTTTTTCTTCGATTCTTAAAATCTTTATCAACTGCAATATTAATAAAAATGCAGATATATTGTTACGAGAGTAAACTATCTTTCAAACGAATTAGGCAGCTAACTTTTAAATAAGTTATTTATATGAAAAACACGCAAAAAAATTAAAAGTGAATGATAATGAAATTGTTATTATATATTATTATGACTTAAAATTCTAGTAAATGGTTTACGATTTTCCTTTATGGTTTACTATATATAAATATGTTTTCTTGTCCCTATTCATCATAAATTTTCACGATAATTTGATACTTCAACTTTTTCGGCAGTATGATTTTCATTACACTTACGCACTGTTTTGGAATTTCCATTATTATCCACTTTTAATAATTTTGAGTTTTTTCATATAAATAATTTATTTAGAATTTAGCTGCTTAATTCTTCTAAATAATAGTTTACTCTCGTAACAATATATATGCATTTTTATTAATATTCTAGTTGATAAAGATTTTAAGAAATAAAATAAACTGTTGATCATTTTTTTATTTTTTAATATGGGGATAATTCTCAATGGAAATAATTGTGCATAATTTAAAAAAACAATAAATAATTGTAAAAAATTACATTTATATAAAATAAAAATTACTGATGATCAGAATCAAAAGTATAAGAGAGTCCCAATCAAGCACCACCTCTGTGCGTGGCCTATTCGGCCCTGCCTCAACGAAGGAGGCAAGCAGCAGACTGGCCGAGAATCGTGATCGTCGACTTAAACTCCACTCAGATACGGTTAAACATTTTTTATTGTATCTCGGAAACTAATAAAGGTTTTTTAAGCTTCTTCGGCTTAAATTAAAGACAAAATTTAAGCCTCTATATCCTATAATTTTTAGATTTTTGCAACAATTTTCCTAGGTCATACTAAATTTGGAATTCAAGGTACAAAATTTTAGAAAATCTAGAATTTTTTTTTAAACTTATCACGTGCTGTATTCTTTTCAGCAGAAAAAAGCTTTGTTTAACATTACTAGACGTAAAATTTCATAGGCTTTCTAACTGTTTTTTTAAAAATGCTTAATCATTTTTTTTCGCTGAGTTATCGTGGTTCAAAGTCAGCCAGTGTACACAACGTACAATCAATCTTAAAAGTTGCCTATCTTTAAAATGATTTATAAAATCGACAAAAAAATATTTATTCATAATTTCTGTTAATTTTGGCAGAGGCTTCGAAGCACACTACAGAAAAAAAGAATTCAGGTTAAAATTGTTTATTTAACAGTAGTTATTTAAAGTTTTAGTTTTTTATTTCTCCTCAGCGAAAAGTTACCATTTTTATTTAATGCTAATGATCAAGGCCTCATTTTACTCTTCAAAGGATTGTTTAAATTTCTATTTGGGTTGATTTTATTTAAAAAAATCAATTAAGAAATCATATAGTTATTATTGTTATAAACAATCATAGTTTAAATTTTAATTAACACCACCTAAATAGAATTGAAAAAATCCTTCAAAGAATAAAATGAAGCCTTGATCATCAGGATTAAATAAAAATTTCAAAATTTTCCCTGAGGAGAAAAAAAACTAAACCTTTAAATAAACACTATTATTTAAACAATTTTGACCTAAATTCTTTGTTTCTGAATTGTGCTCAGCAGCCTCCATCAATATTTGCACAAATTAATAATAAATCTTTTTTTCTATATTTTATAAATTATTTTAAATATATTGCCGAATTTTGAGATTTATTGTACGTAGTGTACATCCTTAATAAAGATTTCCGCATTGACAGTTTTAATATTTCCAAATTTTGTAGTGCATCGAGTAGGCGTATAAAAATTGAAGAAAAAAAACTAGAGCTAATAGCTCTCTGTTCGTCTTTTTTAATAATACTAAACAATAAGTAATTGTTAAAAAATTTAATAAACAAATGCATAATTAAGCCATGTTTTAGTGGATAAATTTTGTTTCCTGGTTTCGCACACGACTTTAGAGCTTATTATAAAAAGAAAATAATTATGTAGGTCGAGTAATAATAAAATGATCAACAATTATGAGGTTTTAGATACGAAATCCCAAAACTTTAAAAAACATTTAGGCAATTTGTTAACAATTATTCGACACTGGAAATTCTAAACCGACAAAATTTTTGAAAAATTTATTTTTCTTATTTTATATCTGTTATGGGATCACAATTTTTGGCTAATAATCTTTAAAATTTAAGAAATATAAATTAGATTGAAATCCAAATTAAAAATCTTATTTAACGTCCAAGCATTAAATTGATGCATAATTTCCGGAGAAAAGAAGAATCCAACTACCAAATTTGGTGGTTCCATTGAAGAGCGGCCTCAGAGCAAATTGTTTATTAAATTTGTTTAAAAATAATTAATTCTTGCCAAGAAGCAAAATATCACAGTAAAGGCCCTTCAGTTATACACTTTTAATTGATTGTGTTAAAGAAACTAAATTTATCCACTAAAAAATGGCCAAATTATGCATTTGTTTATTAAATTCTTTACCAACAATTACTAATTGTTTAGTATTAAAAAAATAACTTTAAAGAGCTACTACCAAGAGATTAGGAATTTATTTCTCTAAAAAAAGAAATCTATGTGTTGCCAAATGGCAAAACAATGAATTTGTTTTAATCTTTCCGCATTGACAGTTATAAGATTTCCAAATTTCGTAACGCATCGAGTAGGTGTACAAAAATTAAAGAAAAAACTTTAAGTAATTTATGCACGACCCCTAAGAGTGAAATTTATCTTCCGTGAATAAAAATCCAATATTGGACCGAATTGAGAGAGTTGTTATTTTTCTGTCTCGACTGAGAAAACGTCGAAGAAACCTCACCCCCAAAGTTAGCTCACTCCCCCTCTGAGCAACGAACCCGGGCAATAATACAACGATATTTCACATCAAGATCACATTCGGCGCGGGAAAAGAAAAATGACAGTCCCGTGACGTTTCCGCGCATGCAGCCTTCCATGCGAAATTCATTTTGACAGATTTCATACATTGAATTGATATTTATATGCCTTGTTTGCCAGAAGACCAGTCCATCGGAAAACTATTGACTGCGCTCTCTCCTCAAAATTGCGAATTTTCTTGACAGAACTTTCAGAAAGCAGAAGCAAGATGTATTCAATGTGGTGTCCGAGAGATCAAATGCTTAAGAAAATGTAGAGATTCGGATTTCGCAGGAAATGGGAAAAGAGATGGTTAGGCCAGTTTCTTTATTTCGAATGAAATATTGGGCAATATCAATGACAGATTAAAGGAATTATTTTAATGAATACATTCTTTAAATATTTATTTAAGGGGACACTGTTAGAAATGTTGGGAAAATTCCGACACGTTTAGGATACTAACTGACATTTAGGAAATTAGTTTGCTGAAAAAGAAATTTAGTAACTTTTATGGTAAATTTTCTAAATTTTTTTTAACATTAACAATAGCTTTCTGAAAATAAAAATATTTTTCTTAAATTTCTAAATGGTAGCATAAATATAAGTTATCGTGACTTATAGATGTGAGCATTTAGCAACTGCGCACTCCTCGATTTTCGATAGCGTTCGAAACGGATAAAGCATGGTGTTTGTGGTCATGGGCGGCAATGCACTGCAAGAGGTTGTGTTTTCTGATTATCCATACAGAGAGACTTTTGGTAATAACATTTCTTTTATCGCATATCCATAAACGCCTCCTCAGAACCAAGTTTCACTTAAATGAGTAGGCTAAAGTTTGAACCCCAGAAATTATGTTTTGGGGATGCCACCTGAGTATCTTTATCGAATATGAAAAAATGGTTAGACCCCTTTTAAAGTAACTCGATATTTTTTGTTTTTTCTACAATTTATGTGATTTTTTTCTAAAAGAACAAGTAATAAGTAACGTTTTCTCCACTTAAACTCTTTGATTTTTTGCCCATAATAAGTTTCTGTGTGATTAATATTGTTTTACTTTACAATACCTTTTAGATTTTAAAGAATGTGTGGAGGACATCAGTTTTTTTTAATTCCACAATTGTGGCCAATTAAATTGATTTAGTTATCTTTAAAACTAAAAAAAATTGATTCTAGCTCCTATAAAACAGAAGTTATAGTCTTTTATAGCAGACTACTTTTTGTCGACTTCTTTTTACAAATTGAATAATCGAATTATGGCAACTGTTTCGTTTCAATGTAATAACCCAATACATTTCTCATTCACTAATGTTATGCGAAAACTCATTAACTGTTTAAAATGCCGAGAGATTTAGTAAGTCATGATGCAAATCGAAGAAAGGTGTGCTTACTCTGTTTTGGTAAAACTAAGCACATGCTAAGTTTAAACGTAAAATTAGTAATCGCAATAAAACAACTAGACGGTTTAAATTATGCGGACGAAAGGTTACAACTGTTATCTGCTCTGGATGCCAGAAAGATATTTCGCGCTTGAAGAGTGGAATTAATAAAACCCTTAACTTACCGGATTTTGATGAAATTCCACAATTGAAAATGAGTACCATATCAAGTCATTTGTGTATGTGTGATTGCCAGAACACCAATGATTGGAAATTTTGCAAATGGTGATAAGTTACCGGCTTGAAAAAGGATTTTGGCTGAGAATTCAAGGGCAAACTCAAGTGCGTATGATTTCATTCTGAAAAGCCTTAAAGTGATTCTAAAAATGCAAATTCTTATATTGTTACTACCTGTTTTTACATATATAGTGTTAGCTTTATGTTAACATAGATGTATTATTTAAAAAACATATGTATTTGCGCTTTGTCAACATTAACAATATCCTTCTTTATCGTATCCTAACGTTATCCTTTCTCTTCTTGTGTTAAAGATGATCCTGGTGCTTCCAAAACTAACCAAAAACCAAAATTTAAAGTGCGATGCACCTTTTGTAAACGAATCAGCGCCTAAGTCAGAAGATCACGTGACTTCGTCATTAATAAAAGAACAAGTGATTGAAGAGAAGAAATTTGGAAAAAATTTGAGCTTGGCGCTATCTCAACGCAAAGGTGGCTCAAAAATGAATATTAATTCGAACCCTCAAATTGAATCCACAAAAAAGCCCTTAATCACGGCAAATGATGTTAAGAACTTACAGGCTCAATTTCATTTGAGTCAAAAGGTAACTGAGGGGGTCGCATCATTTATTCGTTCTTGTACTAAAAACAGAAAGATTATTGAACCGAATTTGAGCATGAAACTAAGAGCTGCAAGTCACTGCCTGAATAGGTTTTTTACTGCTGAGAATTTTAGTTTTTCTTATGTCAAGGCTGGTAAAAGGTCATCAACGGATGAAATTATTGTTTTTTGCTCAAATCTCGAAGATCTAATTTCTTATGTAATTGAAAAGCGAGAAGCTGGTCAAGTTCATTTGAAATTTGGCCTCTATCGCGAAGGTGGCTTTTTTTAGCCGTGCTTATCTATACAGTCTACAGTCGAGTCTGCAAGATTGGAAGGTACCCGTCAAAAATATGGATAAGTAAGCACAAAACGGTTTGAAGATACAGGACCTGAGAAGAACTTTGACAACGTGTCCAAATTATGGTCCAAAATTGACATTAATCGTTTTGGTGGAACTACCGCAGTTGACTTTAAAATGGGTAATATTCTGGCTGGCATCATGTCACACAGCAGTCTTTATCCATGCATATGGTGTTATGTCAAAAAGACCTAGAAGGACCTCCACCATGTTGGTCCTTCGAGAACTGTGTACAGTATTCAGAAAAATTTTGAGGAATGGGAAGAAGCAGGTTCAGTTCAATCGCAAGCTAAGATTTACAAAAACTGCATCCATCCACCGATCATCACGAGCAGTTAAGACAAAGCACTTTTTATTAATTCCACTCTTCAAGCGCGAAATATCTCTCTGGCATCCAGAGCAAATAACAGTTGGTAACCTTTCGTCCGCATAATTAAAATCGACTAGTTGTTTCGATTTGCATCGTGACTTACTAAATCTCTCGGCATTTTAAACAGTAAAAGAGTTTTCGCATGACATTAGTGAATGAGAAATGTATTGGGTTATTTCATTAAAACAAAACAGTTACCACCATTCGATTTTTCAATTTGTAAAAAGAATTCGACAAAAAGTAGTCTGCTATAAGAGACTATAACTTCTGCTTCATAAGAGCTAGAATCAATTTTTTTTTAGTTTTAAAGATAATTTAATCCTCTTTAATTTATTTACCTACAACTTTTATGTAGGATGTACAGACGATGAGATATACGGAAATTTTTGCACTTTCTTTTTACTTTCTAGAAGTTTTACGAAAAATGGGTCAAAATTGTGGAATCTCAAAAAAACTGATGTCCTCCAAACATTCTTCAAAATCTAAAAGTCTTTGGAAAGTAAAACAATATTAATCACACAGAAACTTATTTTGGGCGCAAAATCAAAGGCTTTTAGTAGAGAAAGCGTTACTTATTACTTGTTCCTTTAGAAAAAAATCACATAAATTGATTAAAAAACAACAATTATCGAGTTATTTTAAAAGAGGTTTTTTTTTAATATTTGGTAAAGATACTCAGGTGGCATCCCCAAAATACAATTTCTGGGGTTCAAACTTTAGCCTACTCATTTAAGTGAAACTTGGTTCTGAGGAGGCGTGCTTCACTATCGGCCGTTAAATAGGATTTTAAATTTGATTTTAATCTTATTTAAATTTTCTTAATACAATTAATATTAACGAATACAACTAATACAAGAATCCGGTTTCAGAAAACGCCTATGACGTCAAAGTCTAAAAAGCCAGTTTTTGGCCAGCTTAGACATTGTATTTTAATTGAAAATATTTTCACATGTTACATTGAAGCACTGTCAGCGTTTCTTCCTCAGCGATTATATTTACGGTCACATTTGTGCTAAGTCGGCAGAAATGAATTGTGCAACTGTTAGACGCGTCGATCTTATTACAGGGTGGCGATTCGGTGGACGATTTGAAATTTACGGTCATTTCCCGGCCAATTTATATTAATATTTGTCGCAGAATGCATTTGTTTTTAATTATGGCATTTATTCTAAACATTCTTTAACATAACAAAACAAAAAATTGCAAAATAAATTAATTTTCGCATCAAATTATGAATCTTCAACTAGAGTAGTGAAATTTTGAACCAAACAGATGGATTTTCAAATTGAATTATAAATATTTAATCAAAACTTTTGAATTTTTGAAAAATAAGATTAATTTTTAACCAAAAGATTAATTTTCAAAAAATAAGATTCATTTTCTACCCAAAAATACAATTTTGGAACTGGATACATAAATATTAACGAAATAGTTCAATTTTTTAAGTTGCAAAATAAATTAATTTTGACATAAAATTATGAATCTTTAACTGGAGTAGTGAAATTTTGAAACAAACAGATGCGAATTTTCAAATAAAATTAGAAATATTTAACTGAAACTCTTAAATTTTTAAACAAAGAGATAAATTTTTAAACAATAGGATTAATTTTTAACCAAAAGATTAATTTTCAAAGAATAAGATTTATTTTCTATCAAAAAATACAATTTTTGCACAAAATACATATATTTTAACGAAATAGTTGAATTTTCAATCAAAGAAAACAAAATTTCAAACAAGCAGTAGAATTTTGAACTTAAAAAAATTCGTTTTTAGCAGAAAAAAAAAATTAATTTTCATTTTAAACGATGAATTTCTAACTAAAATAATGAATCCTCAACTGCAATAGTTAAATTTTAAACAAACAAAAATGAGTTTTTAACTTAAGCAATAAAAGTTTTAACTTAAAAAAATCAATGTTCAACCTAGAAAGTCAAATTTTTGAGTAAAGAAGATCATTTTTCAAAAAAAAAATTGCATACAAACATTACTTTTCAACAAGATAATTTTTTCAACCAATTAGATTTTTTTCTAGCCTGGAAGATAAATTTTCAACTAAAATAATTAATATGTAATTGGAATACTTAAACTAATAGAACTTTAAACTAATTATGAATGTTACGGAAATTATCATGAAGTTCACAAATAAAAGGACTAAAATCCAAAAAAAAAAAAATTTTTTTCAGTGACGAATTCCCGAATAATACATTTGTTAAATTAATTTTTTGAAAAATCATAAAATTTATAAACTGATTATAAATGTTGCTAAAGTTATCATGAAGTTCTCGATTATAAGGACTGGTCTCAAAATAAATACGAATCGTTTTATCGACAGATGCACAAATAATCCGTTTGTTTATTAAATTTGTGTAAAAACATCATAAGATTTATAAATTGATTATAACTGTTGCTGAAATGATCATGAAGTTCCAAATTAAAAAGACTGACATCGAAAAAAAATTTCCGTCGTTGAATGCCAGAAAAATGCATTTTTTAGTTAAATTCGTTAAAGAGTCATAAAATTTATAAACTAATCATAACTTTTTCCTAATTATCCTTAGGTTCCCAAATGAAAGGAGTGACAAAAAAATTTCTCCTTCGGCAGATGCCCAAATAATGATTTTTTCTTGAGCAAAAAGTTTATAAACAAATTATTAATTTTGCTGACATTGCAATGAGGTACCTAATTTTAAAAACTAAAATCGAAAAAAATAGAATAAATCTGTCGAGAAATGCCGGAATAAAGCATTTGTTAATTAAATTGCTTAGAACATTAACGAATGTACAACAAAAAATTTATTTATAAATTATTTGTTGTTTCATGATTGGATATATTTAAGTAATGAATATCTATGAAATATAGGCGAAGAATATCGCATCGAATACAAAAAGAAATTCTATTTTTTCGTAAAAAAATAAATATAACAAAGGCAAAAAATATATTCGTTTTATTTATTTTTAACTAAACTTGACCTCTGATAAAAGAAAACTCATAAAAGAATGACGTTTTTCTTTTAAAATAAGTTTCCCTTATGAAAAATGCATTTTCTGCACATTCTGTCAGTTTTTTATTTAAAAAATCAAATTATTATTTAGAATGATCCTTAAATGAAGATAAGAAAAGAATTTTTTCAGTATTTTAATATAATATCACGATGAGATTTCAAAATAAGAACAATATTATTATTACGACACATGTGCCCAGTAATAATAATAATATCACTATAAAATACAAATTGTTGAACATCAGTTAATATTTTGTAAATATTATAATAATATTATTCGGATTTAAGATTACCATTTTAAGCTAAATACTACCACGATCTTCATTATTTGCACACACAATTTATTGTTTTTTTTTATAATCTTTACTGTAATCTCAAAATATATAAGGAAACTATTCAATTTTTTAATCAGACAGTGCAATTGTAAGAATTTAACATTTTGATTGACATTGCTGGCTTCTGAATTTCGACAGTTTCGTCACACTTGTTTTCGAATCTCCCTGAAGGTTGCAGCCTATGTTTTCTGTAAGTGTAGGTGAATGATTTTTTGGGTAAAATCATTTAAATACTGTGAGACGCTTTACAAAATGAATACCATAAGGATTTTAAAATTTGTGAAGAAAATTTTTGCAATGAACATAGACGCAACCTTTTGATATATAAAATACTTTAAATAAATATTTGCGTCAGATAAATTTTAAATTTCATCGGAGAACACTTTTAATTGCTTGCTGCTGTTTCGATTATTTAAAAAAAAAAACTGTCAATTGGCAATAAGAACTTGTATACACATTCGCCTGATGATTTATTTTACTTAGCAACAGTTAGTAGCGCTACATCATTGTTGACGGTTTGATTTTGTCCGATTCCTCATGAAAATTTGTCAGCATAACCTCTTCAAAGAATGAAGATGCTTTTTCGATTCTGTCCAGACCACGAAGTTACGAAAAGTGGCGGTATATTTTTTGAACGGTTTTTTAGGAATGAAAGATTTCGCCGCTTTGTCCGCAGCTTCTCGGATCTCGGAGGTGTTTAATATTCGCCACTAGAATCCGTTTTACAAATCCCGGAAAATTGCGAAGAACACAGCACGGCATAGCATCACGAGGACAAGTGACGGATATGCATTAACTCTATTGCAACGCACCCATCTGAGTTGTAGATGGCGCTGTGCGACGGCTTATTCAATCCTACATTAACGGCAGAGCATCACTTTCTCCCACTGTTCGACGTACTTTATCCCACTTGTTAGGAAACTTTTCCCCATTCCCCCATAGCACACTTCCCGAAAAAACCTGGTATTTTCTTTGAACTTGGTCCAAGTGTCTGAGAGAAAAAACTAGGCCTGTCCTAAGTCGAGACCTATAGTTAAAGCTAGAATAAAATGTAGGTTTATGTCCGTCGCGATATTTTTGCTTTCTATAAAACTAAAATAATGCGACAAATTTTTACACAGAATTCAGAGTTTTCAATGAAAATAGCTCTAATTAATAGAATCGAGAGAGGCCCCGATTTTAAATAAAAAAATTTATTTATTTTCTTAAATCCAAAAACGTTATTTAACATTTCGGACATCTGGAAATGGTATAGCAGTTAGAACGCCGCGGCTGCCAGCCAATTAATGTGAGGTTTTAGGTTGAAGCATTCTTATATCCTTAGCTATTATTCTCAGTGGCGAGAAAGGGTAGCACTAGTGCTGCACGCCGTGCCGACCAAATGCGAAACTAATACTCCGAATGGGCCTGCGCGCCTGAAGGGGCATTAGTAGCGCGAAATTTAAATTAGTATCCCACATTATATAAAGATGATATAATTGACAGCTTCTAAATCTAATTAAACTTAAAAAAGTGGAAATGATCAGCACATACCTTTGTTTACAAATATTTACGCAATTATCAGTAATTATTTTATTGTCTTCAACAATTGTTGAAAAATAGTAATAATAATGTATAGCAATTAGACCATAATGTAGTGATAGTAATAATTCCATTCAAACTAAACAGCACCACATATATCAGATTTGTATTTAATATCAATTCTGGGCATGTTTTAAACATTTTATTTCTAAACTAATAAATTCAATCGGAGAGGTGCAAACAGAAGGTTTAAGGACCGAATCCATTTCAATTTAGACAGGGTTCTACTTTTTAAAATAGCAGAATCCGTCGAAGACAAAGTATGTCATTTTTCAGACGAAATTGGGTGATACGTATTTTTTCGATTTGCAACCAAATTTTTTAAAATTAATGCGTATTTGAATTGTGTGCTTTGTTGTCTAAAACTCCCGATTTTTTTTTCTTTAAACCTCTATAACTTTTGAAAAAATTAAAGAGTTTCTTCTCTTGACTTTATTATTTTTGACCGCCTTCTTTCGTAATCAGCCGAAAAATTAAAAAAAAAGGTTAAAAGTAAACAAAATAGCAGTGGTTATTCTGAAAAGAATAAAATTCGATTCGGTTAAATAACTTTTGTCTTCAGAAGATTTTTTTTCTCACAATCGAATTTTATACTTTTTCTCGGAAAGAATGACAGACAGGAAAAAATATTAAGAAAAGAGTTTGCACACTTAAAAAAGTTCTATGAGAAATGTCTCTTGTTCTTTTGCGATAACTTCCATCGTTTACGAGAAAAACTTAAGAGTTACATTTTTGGGAAAAACTTTTTGGAATTATTTCTTCCAATTTGAAGATGTGTATATTTTTGTTGTTGTAAAACTCCACGTTTTTATTCTTCCAAATATTTTTAAAAAGTTTTTGCGAATAGATGTAAGGATTTTTTCAGAATCAAGCCAGCTAAATAATTATTGAGGCCAGAATAATTTTTTTCTTCATAACAATGCAATTTTTAAATCATTTTGGTATACGATGAAAAATACCTCAACATAACAAGAAACATTTAAGAACTTTGTTAGACGTGCTAACATGTATCTTAAGTTTTTTCGTATCTGTCATTGTTTCCGAGAAAAAGTACAAGATTCGATTGCATGAAAAAAATTCTCCTAGACACCAAACTTATTAAGCTGGTCCTTGAACATTCTGTTTGCATCTCTCCGATTTAATTTATTAGTTTAGAAATAAAATGTTCAAACATAACTAGTATTGAAATTAAATAAAAACCTAATATATGTTGCCCTGCTTAGATGCAATGGAATTAATACAATCATTAAATTATGTTCTTATTGCTATATTTTACCATTACTGTCTATCTTTCACTAATTTTATGAGTCAATAAAATATTTTCTTATCATTACGTAAGTACTTTTAAACAAAGGTATGAGATGGTAATTTCCACTTTTTTAAGTTTAATTAGATTTGGAAGGTGTAAATGATACCATATTTATATTGTGTGGGATACTAATTTGAATTTCGCGCTACTAATGCCCTTTCAGGCGCGCAGACGCGTTCGGAGTATTAGTTTCGCATTTGGTCGGGCGGCGAGCAGCGCTAGTGCTACCCTTTCTCGCAGCTGAGATTAATCGCCAAACTTAAAACCTCACATTAATTGGCTAGGGGGCCGAGGTGTGGCAATTGCTATACCATTTTTAGATGTCCGAATTGTTAAATAACGTTTTCGGATTTAAGAAAATAAATAAATTTTTTCCTTTTTAGGAATTATTGAAGGAACCTAATTATTTTCCACTATTTTTCCAATAACAAAAAAATTTACCGCTTTCAAATCACTCTCTATACAAAGCAATGGCAAATGTGCAAAACTTTTTTGTGTCATCACAGTACGTAGCCTATTTTTAATCATTTTCATTTTGGAAAATGAATGAATCCTGTATAAGAATATTTCTTTTGGTTAACTATCGACATTGTAGTCCTTCTTAAAAGTCAACAGTAACACACTTACAAAACTGGGTATAGCACAGTGCAAGATCAACTAAAATACTTTCGACACTGCCAAAAAATAATTGGCAATCTCGTACCAGGCTGCTCACTTATTATTTGTTTACATCAGACTGGTAACTTAAGTCTGTGGTGAATAAAGCGCTCCATAGAGATATTACACATAGAGTAGGTATGCTATAGGCGCGCGCATGACCTAATAAATACATAGTCTAGCCTCGCGCAACTAAAAAAAATGAGCCAATTAGAAACCGGCGCTTAGTTTTTCCATCTTGGATAAGTAAGGCGGCAAATGCACGAGATTTCAAAATGTAAAATGTTAGAATTAAAATTTCTATTCATTATCAGGTATAGAAACATTTTAATTCTAATCATTTTCAATAATAAACGTCAAAATAGGTTATGTTTCCTACACTCATTAGCGGCCATATTAATTCCCACTTTGACTGCGATAATCAGACTCATGTTCACTTCCGTCGATAATCAAGTTTCAGTTTTGAAATTTATCCGTCTGTCTGAATTTCTGCTGCTCTGTCTCTTCGTCCATACATAAACACGATCATTCTAAAAAAAATGAATTGATCAAATCGAGCTTTCGCACACTTTTTGGATACTAAAAAAACAAAGAGTTTTTTACCCACATTTCTTGACTAATTGTTAAGGTTTTATGCATCGAAAATGTTATCAAAAAATCGAATATTTCATTTTTCTGCCAAACTGCTGACTGCTTGATTGATCTTTCTTCGACTCTGCGAGTTAAGATACTACGTGGGCCAACAGTTCCTCAACCGGAGGATCCTAAACCGAGGTTCTAGTGTATTTAAGCTGCAACAAATTAAACACGAGCGTTTTTCTATGAGAGTGTAGAAATAATTAAAATATAAACTATGTATAATTGTCAGTTCTTTTAAACAAATAATTTAAGTGCATAAAGAAATAAAAAATATAAATAATATTTCAAACTGCGCTTTAATTTTCATTCAGTAAAATCTAATGGATTGTCAGTTGAATTCTGCTAATTTCTGTAGCTTGAGCGCAGTAGTAAAAATATACTGTTTTATTATGAAATATTGCTATACGCACTCTAGTATCCGAATTTATATTGATATTTTTCTCAAAACTTTTTATTGTAAATGACCCTGCATAAACGAATTTAAGGCAAGAAATATTTTAATTATTTATATTCTTTATGAAAAGAGAAAATTTATAATTACTCGAAGAATGATAATACACAAAAAATGACACAAAACAGGTTGTCAACAATTGTGCAGTGCCAAATTTACTTTATATTCTCAGAAAAATTTCCAGTTTACCAAGCTAATATTTTTAAAGTTTTACGAACGAAGATAAATTTTGTCTAAATTATCATTCTTTATTCTATAAATCATCAAAATTCCAATTTACATTCACGTTTTTCCACTTAAATGTGAACTAAATTCATAGAAATCAATAAAAAAATTCAACTATTTTTGGTTGAAAATTATATATTTTTTTTAAGTCCACTACTATATTTTTAGTTGAGAATTTACCTGCTCTGGTAAAACCTTCTATTTTCAGGATGAGAATTTCATTATTAGACTTCTTAGAATAAAAATTCCACTATTTGGTTGAAAATAACCTTTTTTCTTCAAAATTTGTATTTTTATTCTGAACATTTAACTATTTTGTTGACATTTCGTAGTTTAGACTTAAAAATTCCATAATTTTGTTGAAATATTTTTTTATTGGAAAATCTTTCTTATTAAAATTAATCTTCTTTAGTTAAAAATACAATTGTCTGGTTAAAAATTATTTTCTTTTGGCTTAAGATTTAACGACTTTGTTAAGAATTCGTTGTTTATCTGTTTGACAGTTCCAATGGAAGGTTCGGAGAATTCCGAACAATGTTCCAAGAAGTTTCCTGGAATCAAGTACATAAATGTTTCGCGGAATTTTCGTGAGGAAATTAGTTAATTAAATTCGTGAAATGTATACATTAAGTACTTTTTTCGATCAATTTCACGGAAACTTTCTTGGGAATCTCCCTCATACTTTTTGGTTTAAATTTCAATTATTTGAAATTTAAGAAGTTTAAATCAGATTAAAATCCAAATTAAAAATCCTATTTAATGTCCAATCATCAAATTGATGAAAACTTCTGTGAAAAACAAGAATCCAAGAACCAAATTTGGACCACAACGAACGAACAAAAAATTCTCCAATTGTAATCTAAAAAAAATCCTTGTTAAAAACAAAAATTTCAGACAAAAATAAAAATAGAGGAAAGAAAAATGTGAACTCGCACGATAACCAATATATCGTCCGCATAGTCTATAACGTGGCGTCCTTGACTCGTGAGCAGGTGAAGAATTTTTGTCATTTGATAATAATAAAAATAAGAAGGAAAAAGAGAAGGAAGGGGATGTGGTTGGTTGCCTTATTATTTTTCTTTCCTCTTTTTTATTTTTGTCTGAAATTTTTGTTTTTAACTAGGATTTTTCTCAGATTACAATTAGAGCATTTTTTGTTTGTTCGTTCTGGTCTAAATTTGGTAGTTAAATACTTGTTTTTTACAAGACTTTTCATCAACTAGTTGGTTGGAAATTAACTTTCTTATTAAAATAGATCCACATACATGTCTCCGGCTTCAAGGCCCAGCTTTTCCCTATGGCTCTCCTACAGAGTCAGAGAGCGACTAGCTTCTTGAACTTGTTTTCCAGGTACCCGTTCCATGACGGCTACTTATCTAGAACAACTCCTAGATATTTGGCTTGTCCTTCAATTTTTAGTTGTCCTGCCGTCATGTCCGTCTTCCTCGGATTGACTGATAGTCCAGTCTTCTTGCACCAGGAATCTACTATTCTTAGTACTTTCTGCATTACTCTGAAGAGCACATCCAGATGCTGACCTCGCACGATAACCAATATATCGTCCGCATAGCCTATAATGTATTGGCCTTGACTCGTGAGCAGATGAAGAACTTCATCTTCAACCAAGCACCACAGCAGGGGTGATAAAACACCCCCTGCGGACATCCCGAGTCAACGGCTTCACATAAAGTGGTATCACCCTTAGTTGTAATTAGGTTCCTATTGGCCAACATGTGGCCGGTCCATTCTACAACTGCCATAGGCACTCCATGTGAGATCATGGCCGCCCTGATTCTTCAATGCCCATAATCGCAAGGCTTCAGTTGTCCTTCGATTGGGTAAACTGCTGTGCTTAGGGCCGTCTCTGTCGAGTAACCAGACGTATAGGCGTGTTAATGCTTGTGAAGTGGACTACTTGACAAGACGTTATCGCGGATATATCTGTTCACAAGTTTTTCCACAGTTTGTAGTAAGAAAGATGTAAGACTAATTGGACGGAAATCCTTGGGTGAAATATGCCCAACCTTGCCTGATTTTGGAATAAAAACTACTCTGGCACCCCTTAATGCCGCCAGAACATAACCCAAGGTCATGCTAGCCCTAGCAAGTCTCACAATCGGACCTATGATGATTTCACCAGCCTTCTGTAAGAGGACTGGATATATCCTACCTGAATCGGGAGACTTGTAAGGACTAAAGGACTTCAGGGCCCACCTCACCCTGGCTAGGGTAACAATCTCGTTGGCTAGCCGCCGATTCAGGCTCAGTTGAGCCACAGGCGACTTTAATTGCCTCGGAAGTGTCCTCCCCTCTTTTCCTAACTCTGTAAAACCCGGAAAATGTTCCCTAATCAGATGAGCCAATTTGTCCCCATCCAACTCTGAGTATTCCCTGCCGGGCAATTTCAGAGCGCCGAGAATAGCATCCGCATTTCGAGAAAGCAGCTTATCCAGTCTAACCGCCTCTGCTCCTTTTTTGATATATGTGCAAAAGTTGGTTCAGCTTTAATGCTATGTCATACGTATTGTACTCGTATTGTATTCATCCTTTATTGCCTTGAATAAGGTCCAAAGGTCCCGTTTTGCCAGTACTGGCACGTGTAAACCTCTCTCTGGTTTCCCTGCGAAACTCTTCGAGTTTCCCATTCCACCAGTGTGTCTCCCCAGCCTTTCGGACTCTTGAAGGTCGACAGTTACTTTCATAAGTAGATTTGATGGCTATCGTGAAAGTCTTGGCCGCTATCTCTAGAGTGCCTACGTCTCAAATTGACCTGGGCACGTCTGAGAGTGCACTTCTTAGTTCAGTACAAAACTAAACCCAGTCCGTTCCTCTTGCATTTCTGGCCCATTTAGGGCCAGAAACGGGCACAATGGATTCCAACTTGAACTCTATCTGTGAGTGATCTGAGAGAGTGCGTTCATCTGAGACTCTCCACTTCTTAATATTATCTGTAAAACTACCGGTACAGAGAGGGATGTCAATGACTTCCTACCTGACCGAGTTACAAAATGTCGGGGTGTTCCTCGTATTAAGAATATATAAATCAGTAGTAATTAGGTATTCCACTAGATCATTACCTCTGGAGTTGATGTCCGTGCTACCCCAGAGAGTATGGTGGGAGTTAGCATCGCAAACCAACAGAAGAGGAAGATCCCTTACCTTGCAGTATTCCACAAGTGTACGTACCTCTACTTGTTGATTCGTATCGCTATCATATGGAAAATAAGCCGACCCCATGTCTAGCCTCCCTATTCCTTTTAGATCCGTGGCTATTAACTTCAAACCCCTGGAACAGAGCTAAAGCAGTGGGACGACATTGATTCCTTTCGCCAGTATGCAAGCCCTTGGATTAGCCGCCTTTGGGTCCCTATAACAAAAACCAGCCCCCCTAAACCCCTAATGTCACCCCGTACTAACCAGCGTTCCTGGATTAGCGAGATGCATGTGTGCCTCGCAGACATGCCCCTCTGCAAAACTGCAGATGCAGTCATTTAGGTCTACTCCAGATCACCCTGTACGACGACAGGCTCCTTCTGCACCAGGCTGGAAACTTGAAAGTTACCCTGTCCAAAGTGGTAGAACGGCCTGTAATTGAGAACCGCAAAAGCCCTCGCCTAAAACTCACGAATTTGCACAACAAGAAGGTGTTTGGTTCCTCATCCCGCTGGTTATCGACGCTGAGGTTGCTGGTGTGCCAGATACCGCAGCTACTATACTAGCCCGTTGCGCTTGCCTGTTCAGTCTTTTTTTCTGGGAACCGTTGAGGTAGTTTTTATTAGGGGACAGATTGGCCGCTCCCGTTTCCATTGCCTGACTCAGAGGGTTTAGCAAGCGGAAAGGGTTATGTTAGACCCGATAGAACTTGAACCCTCTCCCCGTGTCCGCCAACTCCCTTTCTCATGCTGCATTTGATTTTGCGTGTATCATTTTTGTTTCAACGAGTAGCTAGGGAAAGAAAAGGTCCGCCCCTGCAGAGCACCGCATGCAAAGATAAAACTAATTACTCCGAGAGGTCGTCCGGTGTCCTCGAGAGGCCGTTAAAACACCTTTGTCACCCCCAGGTGCCAAAGTATCACGGGCACGATCACTCTAGCTTAGGGGGAAGGTCCATGAGCCATGACTTGGGGGAAGGGTGATCACATTGAGCGGAACACTTAATGTTTCTTGCTCGCTGTGCGGGCCGCAGGTTGCTCCTGTGCCGATTCCAAGAACTGGAATCAGTCCGTAGGGACGTCGATCCAGGAATCCAGAAGGCCCGTGTAAGCTAGGCTCTTTCACCCTTCTATCATACTACAATTATGCATACCAAAAGAGCCTGCCTATAGGGATCCTTTTTACCCACCCTGAAGAGCATGTTTTTAGGGATCCTTACATCCATATCCATACGCTTGCCTGCCGAGGTCTTTTTGACCCCTATGTCCCTTACGCTTAAGCCTCCCCACCAACTACAAGCTCTTACGTCTTTGTTGACACCCCGCCCACCCACCCATCCCCCCCCCCCCACTCCCACCCCCCACCCACCACCCCCCCCCAACACCTCCCTCTCAACACCT
>JAAAKG020036443.1:0-19268 GCA_010014905.2 Druon quercuslanigerum
CTTTTAATATTTAATATTTTCTATAAATTTTTTCTAGTAATAAAGATACAAAGTTTCGGCTTTTTTTTAATGTTAACTTTTATACAATTTTAGATTAGAGTAAGCTAATAGTTAATGAATGTTAACAATAATAAGTTTTTAAACAATTTAGTATTATTTTTAATAATATCTATTTTCTTTAAATAATACTATAAAAAGCGATTTTTTCCTGATATTTTCAACTTTTGGTTTTCAAGTTAGTGATGTAAATAATTAATTAAAGTTAACAAATTTAATTATCTCAACTATTTGTTAATAATTTCAATAATATTCAATTTGAATATGCTAGAAAGCTGCAGTTTTTTCTGGAATTGTCAACAATTTTTCTATTTGAGCTATTTTGATAATTGATTAAATTTAGCGAAAATAATTTTTTAAACAAATTATTTATCGTTTTTACCTCTTTTCGTCTTTATTAATGCTAGATATATGCAGTTTCTTCATAAATTTAAAACTTTGTACCCACTTTTTACTTAGTGTGATAATAGTTATTGAAAGTTACCAAATATGCTTTTTTAAACAATTTCTTAATTTTTATAGCTATCTTTTCTTCGCTCTAGAAAGTTTTGGTATTCCCTGAGGAATATCTGGGATTCGTGTAGAACATCTGAAGCATATTTTTATATATCTGCAAAGAAAAGTTAAGCATTTAAGAAAAATCCGTAATTTTCTAGCCCTTATCTAAGAGAAGATAGTTATAAACAATTAAAAATTTATTAAACAACTTTTTTTTTAACTTGGATTATCTATTATTATACAACGTGAAAAGTGGACAAGAATAAACTGTTAGAAAGAACCGCAACTATCTAACATTAATATAGGTGAAGATAGTCATAAACAATAATAATTTGTTTAAGGAATTAGGTTTATCAGATATTAATAATTATTACCTTGCTCTAAGTAAAAAGTTGACAAAAAGTTAAAATATCAGAAAGGACCGCAAATATTTAAAATTACAACATAGGAGAAGATAGTTACAAACAATAATGATTTTCTTAATCAATAAGTTTTGCTGATTTGAATTAAATATTAACTTACTTCAAGTGAAAAGTGGACAAAAGGTTGCAAGTTTCCGAAAAAACCCGCAATTTCTAGAATTAGTCGAAAAAAATATTATTAACAATAATAATAAATTGTTTAAATATTAATGTTTGTTAATATTAATTAACTATTGCATTGCTTCGATTAAAAATTGGGCAAAAGTGGAATTTTTGTGAAAAAATGCGACTTTCTATCTTTATTCGAAAAGAAAATTGCTAAACACAATAATAAAATTGTTTAAAAGATTGATTTGAACATCTTATTATAGTATTTTATGTATCAGAAACAATATACACATAAAATATGCATAAAAATAATAAGTAGCGCTAAAAAATCGATAACCTCATTTTTTCATAACACCTCTATTGAAAACTCGATTTTCAGTGCTTTTAGAGCGGGATGAAACTCAAAGAACTAAAAATCTCGTTGTCAATAGAGTTGTTATGAAAAATAATATGCATTACTATTTCACTCGAAGCGTTTTTGGGTCACTATAAAATAGACTTATGGGGGTTTTTTCTATTATCTTTATTGTCATTATATGGCTAACTGTGAAAAGAAATGTCGAGTTTTCACCTCGATACTTCCTCTCGGAGAAGATAAAAATATGGTTACTGACTGATCTTAACCTGAAATTAACTATTATTATCAAATAATATATTGTTTATCAATAAATTATTCAAAATTAAAATTGAAAATATTTTCCATTTTTTAGGCATGACTAGAATATACTGCGTGCGTATACCAAATTTCGAACGGTTTTAATAATATTTGGCTGAGTTATGACAATTTTTCCTTTAAAAAATAATTAAATTGGCGGAACATTTTTTTACTTTTTAAATTTAACTAATTAATCAGAATAATAACTCCAAATAAAAAAAAACGTCCGCCTGTTTATTATCTGTAATTCCATATATTTAAAAACGTTATATTTTCAACTTTACAATTTGGATATTGCGAGCCGATTGGACAATAATTTTTCGAATTTTCGAGCCTTCGCCCCCATATTGCTTTCGGAACCTCAATTATTGACATTGGTGGTCTTTCGATCATTTATAAGGACATATCAAGTTACAAGTATATGCTCACTTGAGAAAGTGTCTCCGTTGGTAATGCCAAAATAAACATATTCTCGAGTGTAATGGGCGCATTAATTGCTCGACAATTTAAAGTGCGCTTCAAATGATAAAAGACATTTACTTCAATTTTACTCCATGAGTAGTTAATAAAAAGTGAATCATCAAATTAGGAAAACCATTTTGCACTCTGAAAGATTTCCAAAGTTAGATTATATTCTTTTATTGAAAAAAGTTATCTTTACGTTCATCCTCATCTAAAAAAAAAGGTATGTCACGAAAAACTTAAAAGTATTGTTGTGGCTTTATCTCAATGCCGTTTGGGTAATTTGAAAAATTTAAACGAACGAATGCAGGCAAATTCGCATACGAGTCAAAACTACAAAAATGGGCACGCCATTTTTCGCCATATTTCTAAAAACTATGGGGTGGGATATTGTTGAATTGATACATAGTTGACGACAGTGCGACACTTTTTAATTTTCATGTCTTCACGAAAAATAGCGTGCCCACTTCAGGAATTTTAACGCATAATTAAGAATTGAATTTCAGTTGAAGGACAGTGACAAAGAATGTCACATTTGCGTGCTTAATGAATGTCACAAAAATGCAAGATTTACTAATGTAAAATTTTATTAATTAACCAAATCCAGACTTATTCAGCAGAATTAAAATTTAAACTTGACATGAGCAAAAGTAATTTTATTGTCAAATATGAATCAAAAGTTGTATTTTTGCAGCAGAAGAACAATTACTATTTTTATTTTTTTTCATTGAATTATTTTAATTGAAATGATTATGTTTAGAAGCCAAAACTCACTGAAAAAGATAAATTTTGAGAAAAAATTGGATGAATTAAATATGCAGATAAAGAAATTTATTTTTAACCACGAAACAGGAGAGTTTCAACGACAATAAACCAAGTTTTTTACAGAAATGGAATAACTACATTGTATGTTTAAAAAAACGACTTATTAACAAAAATGTTAAATTTTTAAGCAAATTATTTAATTTTAAACTAAAATAATGAATCTTTATCTGAAAAAACGAATTTTTAACCCAGTAGTTGAATTATTAACTTAAATGATGAATTTTCCAAACAAAAAAAAATTCAACATAGTTCAATTTTCAGTCAAATAGTGGAATTTTTAACCAAGAAGATTAAATGTATATTAGAAAAAAATCACAAATAAATGGAATGTAAAATTTTGCCTAAAAAATAATTTTTAATAAAAAATACTAATTTTCAATTAAAGAAATGAGTTTTCAACCAAAAAGATTTTTTTATATAGCACCTAATACTTCAATTTCCAATCAAAGAAATTAATTTTGAACTAAATAATTAATCTTTAAGCAACAAATGAATTTTCAACCCAGTGGTTGAATTTTCTACCAAAAAAGACAAATTTTCAACAAAACAGATGAATTTTCAACAATCAAGATTAAATGTCTAAGACTTTTTTTTACAAAAAATGGAACAGTTAAATTTTCAGTTCAAAAATTAACTTTCATTTTAAACATAAAAAATATAATTTTCAATAAAAAAATTAATTTTTAATTACATCAATTTGAACAAAATACAGAAATTTTAAAGTAATATGCTTATTTTTCAATTGAAGAAGATAAATTTTAAACCAAGCAACTAACTTGATGAATCTTTAACAAATAATTAATTTTTAACAAAGTAGTTCCACTTTTAATTTAGTAGATGAACCTTGAACAAAAAAATGTTTTTAATGTAAAATTGGTAGGATGATTTTAGCTAAAACTGATTTAAATATCCTGTAAGTTCCAAATTTTTTCGTTTTTTTTACTATATATGGAAAACATCCAAAGTGTGAACTTTTGAAGTGAAATTTTTAATATATTTATATATTTATCTATATATATTATATTATTATATATTATATATATTTATTTATATATTTATTTAAAATATTTATAATACTAAAAAAAAATTAACCGTTTTTGGTTAATTTTGATGTTCAAAACATTATTTGAAAGTAAATAATGCATTGAACATATATACAAATGTTTATTTTTTGTAAACATACCATTTTTACTTTTATTTAGATATGAGGATACACGTACTCTTGTCAAATATAAATCGAAACACTGTTATATGCGTCTGTCTTGTTTAAATAAAATGTTACATTATAGATCTTGAATGTTTCTCAGTTTCATCATGCGCATAAATGTTAAAGTTGATCTTACTCTTGAACTTTACAAATAAAATTTGGACATAAAACTATAATAATTTAAAACATTTATGTGAGAATTCTTTCCAGAAAACATGGCAACTTGAATCTTATAGAAAATCTGAATCTATTTAAAGTAGTTTTTAATTCAACATTGATGAATATTTTATCTGGAAATACAATGTGAATGCATTTTTTATGTATTTTAAATGTTAAAAGTTTAGTTTCGGCTAATTCCACATACGTTGAGACATATTTTTTTAGTGAGAAAAATAATCTGATAACTTTAAAGAATTGTAAGTAAACGAAAAAAATGGTGTCATTCATATTGAATGTACTGGAATTTTCACGCTATATTAAAGAAACTTCCCTAAATCATATTAAACTTTTTCAGATTATATACAATTTTTTGTAAAATCTCTAACAAAATTTTTTACAATAAACCGAGTTTTTTTACTGCAGAAAGAGTAATTAGTGCGCACTTACGGTACACAATTTTTTAGTGAATAAAGAAGTATATTTTCTATTTTTATATCGCGTAAAGTTGTTAGGAAATGAAATATCAACATTTTTTTTAATGCGCAAATTAATTTTATTTCTTTATCATATCCATGATTCTTCATTAAAACTGTTATCAAATTTTTTCACGTTATATGGCACGTGTTTGTCAATGGTCCGACGTATTTTTTGTTAACTTTTCACTTTAAATCGGTTCCACGTGACTAATAGTTCTCATTAAAGTTTCTGGTGCACATGTATTGCAGCCACTCGCATTTTACGTAATATTTTTTAACTCGACAGCAACGTGATTCTTTCCCGAACTGAATTCGACAGGTTTCTTGCACAGTAAATCCCAAAGAATTTTTTCCCCGCTGTTGGTTAAAGTAGCAGCAAAGTTGAAAACTATTACTGTTTACAATTAACAATCGAAAGGTCAATTTTTTATAAGTTTATTTTTAAGAACTTTAAAATAAAGTACTTTTTTGACCTAATATTGATATGCAGTAGAAAATGTTGTATTTGCTCAATTGATTACTTTTATAAAGAACTTAGAAAAACAATCCTCCAAATCATACTAGAATTTCTAATTTAAAATTTAAATTAATAATAATTTTTTTCAGATTATCTATTATCTAACATTATAGAAAAGAAAAGACACGACAATATTTTTGGTAAGTGATGAAAATCTGTATCTTAAAACTTAAGAATCTTAAGATTTTTTAAATGTAATAGGTATAAAATTCAGACGATAAATCTTCTGTGAAATTTATTGATGAAATTGTAAATGTTCTTGAAAAAATTATGAATCTTCTTTGAGAAATAATTTTTAAATAATTGAAAATGCCAACTTCCGACAAGAAACACTCAAATACACCAAAATTGTATAAATGCAAATTTCCTATGTAAAATTCAAACTTGACCTAAAACTGTTAAAAAATTATTATTCTCCTTTGAAATAATACATTTTTAGTACAAATTTTAATCACTTAACTTAAGTTTAATGATTCTTTGTTTAAAAATATAAATTTCACGCAAACACAACATAAAGTTGTTAAGAAATTGTAAACATACTTCGAAATCTAATTATTTCTGTTTAAATAACCACTTTCCTGTGAAAAAATGTTAAGCTGTTAAAAAATTACAAATATTTTTCAAACTATAATGACTTTCGTTTTAAAAAACAAATTTTTGGTTTAAAACTCTAAGGTAACCTAAAGTTATTCAAATATGTGAATATTCTTGGAAATCAAATTTTTTAAAATTAAAAAAAACAACTTTGGACGAAAAACATTTATATATGCCAAAATTCTTGATAAATTTTAAAACGTGTTTAAACTATAATTTTTTGTTGTTGAAAATACAAATTTTCTATGTAGAACGCTTACGAAACCTAAAGTTGCTAGAATATTATGAACTTTTAAAAACTGATTATTTTGGTGTAAAAACGCTGAACGGTAAATTACACTAACAAACACGAAAAACGTAATTTGTTGGAAAAATGTAATTTTTATAATCTAATAATCTCTGATTAAAAATAACCATTTTTTAAATGATTTTTATTATTAAAAGGCATTATTTATAGATTTAAACTTTTAAAAATTAATTTGAGATATAAAGCAACTTGAATAATTCAAAAGCTAAACAGGTTTTCAACAATAATGTTAAAAATTAGTTAATAATTTCAAGACCATCAATTTCAAAACAGAAAATTAGTCGATTTTTTTCCAAATAATTATAAATCTGATGAAGATTTCTAAAATATTTCCAAATATTCCCAAATCTAATGAAATTTTCACAAATCTTTAATTAAATCTCCAATAATTGAACCATTTTAAATTTAAAACGTTACAAATGTGATAATTTTAAATGAAAATATGTAAAAGCATATCATTTACAAATTTAAAGTTTTCAAAGTGTTTGAAATAGAGCAATAATTTTGACTTGAATCTTCAAAAAATTCTGATTGTGCTTTATTAAAAAAAAAATACAATTTAATACAGAAAGCTTGGAGGATTTTAAAATATATTTTAAACTATATATACATTAAAAATTAAATTAAATATAAATTATTGTAAATCGTTCGGAATTTATATAAATCTCTGAAAATCGTTGAAAATCCTTTAAAATCTTTTAGATATCATAAAAATCGATTATAATGACATTTTCATTTAATTAAGGGCATTTAAAATTATTCTAAATTTTCAATAATCATACGGAATATTCTCGAATCTGTCAAAATCTATTAAAATATTTCGTAATGGATATTGACGAAAATTAATTATCTATGAATGATAAGATATATGAAGATAAGAAGCTAGGCACTCTAAAATGAAGAATTTTCGTCAATTCATTAAAAAAATTTCGCACAAATTCAAAATTTTAAACTTTTTATTAATTTATGGATAAATCCTAAAATAATGAACAGTTTTCAATTTTATGGGGCTCATTTTAAAAATAGATTGACTGTAAATACATATCTGAGATGTATGTATAGATGTATATATTTTTTCTCTTTTCTTGAATTCTGTCAAAGTCTAAACTGGTACAACAAATTCATAAAAATTCAAATTGATATCATTCACAAAGGAAATATTCAAAACAATTATGAAGTATGTTTTTAGAACATTTAATAAATTATGCATGATTCTCACGTTCATAATTTCTAATTATATATAATAATAATTTCTGATACTCTAATAATTTGTAACTCCCCTGAGTAACACAGCTCAGAATTTGTATTGCCCCCCCCCCTACACACACACCCCAGAATGAGTTGAGTATTTTTGAACCACCTTCATTTCCATACTATGCCTCGCCGCACGTGGCGTTTTCTACTGAAACTTGGAAAGTGCATAAGGAAGTTTCAGAACCGGCATCGTCTAACCCATATAGTATTCACCTACTTGATTATCTCCAAAGATACGGAAATTCATTTAAATAAATGAATCTATCGATGACTGAATTTACTTTGTTTATAATGATTTCTTCATGTAATTTAAACTTCTCTTTCTAATAATTATTTTAATATTTCTTTAAATACCTCTTGGGGATAATTTTAAATTAATGGAAATTTATGTTTGAAACAAAATATGATCAGAGTGAAAGAGAAAAGCATTTAGACAATTCTTATTAATTCTTATTATCTGCTGCCATTTATAGTCTTCAATCGAGGTTTATGGGACTGTTAATAAATTGCGTACAGTTTTTTTTCTGCAATTTTTTATCTCGAACCCTCTTTTTTTAGAAACCTAAATTTTGAACCCCCTTTCCCCATTATATTATTTAATTCTTTACTATTAAATTTGTTACGTGAATTTTAATATAAAAGTCATTCAGAAATAACGTCAGACAAGATGGTGATGGGAAAGTTGAACGATTTCTTATGATTTAAGATAGTAGTTAAACTTTCAACATATTAATTAAAAAATCAATGAAAAAAAGATGAATTTTTTTACAAATATTCTAATAATTGATATTTTATCCCAGACAAAATTTTTATGTTGAGTAAAAAACAGTTGAATTGAACAGTTGAATTTTTGACCACAACAGATTAAATTTCTACCAAAAGAGATGAATTTTTTAAATAAAAAGACAAATTTTGAAAAAGATTTGAATTTTTTTAATAAAAACACAAATTTTGAAAAAGATTTGAATTTTTAACGAAAAATATTTTTCTATTCAATAAAGAACAAAAATGTTATTAAAATTGTTCCAGTTTGAAGCCAAAAGATGAGATTTCTACATAACAGGTGAATTTTCAAACAAATAGTGCAATTTCAGACCAAGAAGATTAATTTTTTACCAACAAATATGCATTTTTAATAAGCTGATATATTTCTAAACAAAAAGTTGAATTTTTAAACTGATAAAGATAATCTTTTAATCACAAATAAAATAGTTACATTTTCATTAAAAAACTAATTTTTTATAAAAAACTTAAATTTTTAAAAAGAAAATATTAATTTTTAACAAATAATTAAATTATTAGGTAAAAAAATTAATTTTGAACAAGAAAAACAATTTTCAGGAAAGGCATTCGGTTTTCAAGCAGAGATAAAAATTCAACTAAAATTATGAATCTCCAAAGGAAAAAATAATTGTTAACAAAGCAGGTCAACCATGAACCAAGTAGTAGAATTTTTATCAAAAAAAAAAAGATTAATTCTCAACGAAAATTTTGATAATTAAGGGAAAAAATTGTCTAAAATTTTGATTAAAAAAGATTTTTTTTCATTTAAAAAGACGAATTTTTAAAAAAATAAGTTGCATCTTTAACCTAAACAGATTAATTTTTGAACGAAGAATTGCATTTTTAACGAAAAGTATACATTTTCTACCAAAAAAGGCTAATTTTTAAACAAAGTAGTGGAATCCTTAACGAAGAACAGTTTTTTACCAAAAAGTTGCATCTTTAACGAAAAAGTATTAATTTTCAACCACAGAGATAATTTTTCTTAAAAAAAAACAACATATTTTCAGCAAAATAGTTGAATTTTCAAACAAAAATGAATTTTCTACATAAAGACACAATTTTTTAACAAAATATATGAATTTGCAACCAAATAGTTAAATTTTCAAGTAACAAAAAGAAACAATTTTTAAAAAAGTCGTTCACTTTTTGGGCAGACAGTTGAGTTTTTAACCAAAAAATACTGCATATCTAAAAAAGAAATTAATTTTCTAAATAAAAAGTCGAATGTTTAATAAAATAATTGAACTTTTGAACATAAAAAAAGTTTTTTAGTCAAGAAAAAATGTTTATTATCATTTTTTGAATTTATCAGTATTATGCACAGTTAATGTTAATAATAATAATATTACTAGGCACTACTGATATTATTTGGTAAATAACAAGTAATAAAAATAATAATAATGTAAGACATCGTAACAAAATAATTACACAAACCCAACAGACTCTGCAATTTATGCACAGCCTCTAAATAAATATAATATAGTGGCATTAATAAAAATTGATTTTTTAAATTAGATGAGAAAGTTTTTTTGAAAAATATAAAGAAACAAGAAAATCATCTAATAAATCCACTGCCGTTGGAAATTGTCGGTACAATCAACTAAAGTACTATTAAAAATCACTGCTGTCTTTGAAACGTCATTACTCGTTTAAAAATAGAGCAAGAAACATTTTTAAGGTGCCGTTGAAAAGCTTATTAAATTACGTATTAATTGAGCCCTAATAAAAATATTATTGACCTTTTGAGGAGAATATACTAATTACAAGGATCAGAAAAAATGGGACAATTTCTCGAACTTTGTACCTCGTCTTTAACTTGTGGCTTGGTCAAGAAAGTTGACGACAAAATCTCAATTTTATACCAATTAGTCTGTAAAATCTTATCTTTAACTTAAGGCGATAAAACTTTTAAAATCTTTAAAGGGTTCTCTAGATACGACTAAAAATGTCCAAGCGTGTCTGCGCCGAATTGCAGTCGCTTCAGCAGCGAGTCTGGCCCTCTGCAGTGCTCGCCGACTAAGACTTAATGTAGAAACGCTTGGACATTTATTTTCATATCTTGGGAACCCCTGAATATTTTTAAAGTTTTATTGACTTGATTTATAGATGAGATGTCACGGCATAAGTAGAAATTAAGAAAGAAACTCTGATAAATTCTCGGCGAGCAACACAGACGGCCAGACTGCTTAAGCGATTGATATTCGGTGCAGATACGCTTGGAGATTTTTAGTCATATCTTGAAACCCCTGAATATTTTTGAAGTTTTATTAACTTGATTTGAAGATGAGATGTCACGGCATAAGCAAAAATTAAGAAAGAAACTCTGATAAATTCTCGGCGAGCATCGCAGACGGCCAGACTGCTTAAGCGACTGATATTCGGTGCAGATACGCTTGGAGATTTTTAGTCTATCTCGAGAACCCGTGAATATTTTTTACATTTCATTGGCTTAAATTAAACATAAGACTTCAAATACTGTAATTACTATAAATTTGAGATTTTTACTACAACATTTCTAAGGCATGTCACAAGCCTTAGTCGAGGTGAAAATTAACTCGTCAATTAATAAGGTTTTCAACGGGGTTTTATAACAGTTTTTTCCTCCATTTTTAAACTAGTAATCACGTTTCAAAGTCAGTCGTAATTTGTAATAGTACTTTGATCGATCGAAACACCATTTTCGATGGTAGAATATGTATGTTTGTTTTAATTTTATTTCCAATATTAAAATTTTGTTTTGAAAGCATTACTCAACAAAATTTCGTTTGAAGTATAATAATTATGCAAGTCGTAAAATTTAAGTATAATACTTAAAACTTTGTTAATGAATTATAATTTCTGAACTCACTTTGATTGCTCTTTAGGTAGGAGACAAAGTTCACAGGTGTGTATAGGGTGGAATACTGATGTGTGCTTTGAAATAGCTTTGCAGAAAAGCATTTTATCGGATCTATAAACTTTACATGTTTGTATCCAATCACAACCGATAAGTTGCAGAGTATTCCTGTAACCACTGGTCCCATATCTATACTGTTTTCTATCACCATAGACTGAGTTAAAATTAAATTTTGCCATTTTTTATCGTTTCCTTTAGCTTCAATTAAATCAATAATGTATAGTGTACTGTGAACCTTTATGTTTCAATTTCGTAAAATATTAATGAGGAATAAAAAATACCAAGAACGAAACGAGACATGTACTGAACATTTTTTCAAATGATATAAAATTTACTTTATTTCAGTACGAAGTAATACCAATTAATTTTGCAACCAGAATTTAATCTAAATATTTATTTGCATTAGAAATAGGTACGAACTATGAAAGTGAAATTATTTACAAAATTAATTTTACGGAAATGCAAGTTATATTTAGCTATGTTTTGCAAAAACAATATTCGGAAAGATAAAGACTTTTTTGGCTGAAAAAGAAGTGACTTAACTTCGTAAAAATAAAAAAATTTCATTAAAAATCAAAGTTTCACAAATATTTATAATTAAAATAAAATTCGAAAAATAAAATTTTCAACTCCCCATGAAATAACTAAGTGTTAAACACAGGTCATCAATAAGAAAAAGGGAATTTTTTAAGAAAATACTTAAATTTTAAATCAAAGTGAGGAATCGTCATTTGCAACTAAAAAAAACATAAATATCAAAACAAAAATGGAATAGTTATACTTTCACCTTAAAAAAACTATCTTTCAAGAAAAAAGTTAAATTTTTAACCATAAAAGTTAATTTTGAAATAAAATGAACAACAAATGAATTTTTAACTCAAAATACGAATTTTCTATAAGAAAAAGACAAATTTGCTACCAAACAGTTGGATTTTAGACCAAGAAGATTAATTTTAAACCAAAATATATGAATTTTCAACAAACTACATAAATCTCCAACCAAATAGTTAAATTCTTAAACTAAGAAATATGAATTTTTGACTAAAAATGGAATAGTTAAAGTTTAATTTTAAACAATTATTTTTCAATTTTAAAAAACTATTTTGTTTAAAGTTTAATTTTGTACCAAATTGTTGAATTTTCAACCCCAAAGGCTAAATCATGATCAATTTTTAAGCAAGAATTTAATAGTCAAATTTTCATTTGATGCTATCAATTTTCAATTTTAAAAACCTATTTTTTACAAAAAAGTTTAATTTTTTACCAAATGGTGGAATTTTCAAGCATCTAAGAAGAATTTTCGACAAGACACTTGAATTTTCCACTCAAATATATCCATTTTCAACAATAAAGTTATATTATCAGTTTCATAAAAATATTTTATTCATTAATTTGTAAATAAATTATTAACGAAAACCAGGGTTTTTCAAGTAAAATTATGAATTATTAATCAACAAAATGAATTTTTGAGAATTTAGTTCCACTTTCAACTAATAAGTAGTTTAATTTTCAACCAAAAGGATTTTCATAAATTTTAAACAAAAAATAACGTTATCTGATGCTCTTGAATTTTCTGATTTGTATCAACCCTGATTATTAATGTCCAATAAGTTAATCAAAATGACTGGAATTCCTTCAAATTCAACGTAATTCACTTGAAATCAATGAAAATCAAAATGAAATAAAAACTAAATGTTTTTAAAAATAATGTAACGAATTTTTAAAGAATTCAATAGAATTATAAATTATTTCAACAGAACAGAATAAAACTAAGCAGCGTGTATTAATAATTATTGTTGAAAAACAACAGTAAATTAGGAAAATAGATTTTCCTGTCTTACAGGAGAAAAAAAATGTTATGGACTGTGAAATTTTTTGCGATATAGCTCATCGATCCATGCGTGTGGTTGAAGGTTCTTTTGAATCTCTAACCGCATATTCAATAATTACATAACTTATTGGTTTTCTACAATTCGTGGAAAAGTTTTTAAAACAGTCCACACAATAAAAACAAAAATGAGTTACTACGTAAAGTTTGAATAAATGAAATTTATTCTCAATATTAAAATTGGTGTGCTATGTTATTTCTAATAATAGAACTTATAAATTTATATACCTATACTTTGGCACGGGTGTGTGTCAATAAAATAAGCATTGCGTATAATTTTCAGACAAAACATATATTCCCTTGAATTTGGTTCAATACGCTGAAATTTTTCTGAATTCACTTGAATTCTATTGCATTCCCTTGAATTCCTCTAAATCGCATTTAAATACCCTTAAACCCAAATCTCCTGAATTCATACAATTAGTATGCCGATTTTTGTTAAATGTATTTTAAATGACGCAGGAATTAATGTGGCCGCTTTTCATGTCTGTGGAGCGAAACTGAAGTTATACGAAATTATGGTGGCATGTTTGTATAATGTCCAGTACATATCTATGAGCTGGTATGTCATGGCCATTATATGGCATTTTTTATATCGCATATCCTATAAATCATGACGCAGAGACACTTTATTGACTTGCGTATATTTTCAGTAAGAGCCGAAGACGAGTCCGTAAAGTTCGTTTTCACTCTCTTGGTACATAATGTACTTCAAGGAATCTGTATTACCATTAGAGAATAAAAGAATTTCTAAATTAAATTAAATTAAATTAAAAATTTAATCAATTTTTTCTGAAAAAATTTCTTTTTTCTCTCCGCTGGGAATCGAACCACGGAACATCCGGAAATTACAATTTGTTTAATTCATAGCTCCATCTAGTCTGTAAAGACGTTAAGAAATTCTGTTATTCTCTTATGATAATACAGATTCCTTGAAAAATTTGACTTGTAACGCCTGGCATATAATAATGCTTGTGTTTCTGAAAAAGTATTCGTCTCTCGATCTCTTTAGTAGCTTAATGGGAAAGCACCCGACCGGCAATCGAAAGTTCTGTGGTTCGATTCCCAGCCGAGCGAAGGGAAAAGATTTTTTTTCACAAAAAATTTAATTTAAAAAGCATAACAAACTTTTCTACATAGTAGTGAAACTGGAAATTTATAACTTTTTAAACTATATTGTGCTATATTGTTTTACCTTTTCTACAATGTGTCTTCAGAGTCTATGTTTTGTCTATTTGGAATAAGACCAGGTGAAGCATGAACAATGCGAATGCAATTTGTAAATCCGCTACCTTGATTCCACGCAGTCACGATAATAACCGCTTCACCGGTCTGAACAAATTTACACGTTCGAAGATAATTCATGCCTGCCTGAATTCGAGCATCCATGTCCTTACTCCAGTCCCGATGAGGCGCATCTAAACTTTTAAATAATAAACTTAAAACATAAATTTCTATTGATAAATTATTCTATTAAGGACATGTTCGATGATAATCGTAGTCCCCCCCCCCCTCCTCACTTCGAAATGTAACGTAATCCAAATTTCTCTCAAAACAGGAGAAATGGGGTGATTTTTTACCAACTTAGGATAATAATAAGAGAATAAATTTATTTAAATAAAATGCATGCAAGTACCATTCTAAATTCAATATGAAACGCTTTATAAATCCGTAGACTTTAATTCGAAGTATATTGCATTTTCACAAAATAGTTCAATTTAAAACCAAAAAAGAGTTTCTACCGAATGAGACTAAATTTTTAATCCTAAAAGACGAATTTTCAACAGAACAATATTAACTTTCAAATAAACAGTCGCATTAACAATCAAATAGGTGAACTTTTAAGTGAAAGAGATATATTTTCAGTAAAATAGTTCATCTCTTAATAAAAAAAGATTACTTTATCAAAATAGTTGAATTTTTACTCTACCAAAATGCATTTCCAAACGTAATAGTCGATTTTTTAAACAAAAAATATTAAAATTTAACATAAAATCGTAGAATTTTCAAGCCAAAAAGACAAATTTTTTATAAGAGAATTAAATTTTTGACCCAAAGAAATTAATTTTTGACAAACAAGAGTAATTTTCTCCCAAATAGTTAAAAATTTAACTATTTGGTTGAAAATTCACATATTTTAGTAGAAATGCATCTTTTTGGTAGAATAATAATCCTCTTAGTTGAAAATTTAAAAGTTGAAGTCGAGGTGCAAAATTCGAAAATTTCTTGAATTTTTTTTAAAACTTTTTACGCGCAACTTAATAAGGTTTTCAGCAGATATTTTAAGAAGTTTCTCGCTCCATTTTTAAACAAGTAATTGCGTTTCAAAAACAGCATGATTTTTAATAAGTACTTTCGTTGATCGTACCGACAATTTCCGACGGCAGTGGATTTACTTAATCATTTTCTAGTTTCTTTATGTATTTCGATAAATACTTTCATAAAATTTTAAAAATTCAGTTTTATTAATACCGCTATATTTGATCTATTTAGAGGCTGGGCATAAATTGTAAAGTCTGTTAGGTGGATGGGTAGGGGGAGAGGGGAATTTTTTTATTACGCTGTCTCATGTTATTATTATTATTACTTTTATTGCTTGTAATTTACCTAATAATATCGGTAGTGTCTAGCAATATTATTATCAATATTAACTCGTATAAAAGTAATAATTTCAAAAACTAATAAAAATTCTTTCCGGATTAACAAACTTTTTTTTACAGTTCAAATATTTTGTAACAATTCAATTTTTGGTTTAAAATTGCATCTCTTTTTTAAAATATTTAATATTTTTTGTTTAAAATGCAATTGTCCTATTAAAAATTGTATGACCTTTTTTATTCTTTATTCTTTTTTTTAGTTGAAAATTCATATATTTTGTTAAAAATTCTTGTAATTTGGTAGAGAATTCATGCTCTTTGTAGGAAAATAAAACTTTTCGATTAAAAATTGGTCTTTT
This sequence comes from Druon quercuslanigerum, assembly GCA_010014905.2. Classification (NCBI taxonomy): domain Eukaryota; kingdom Metazoa; phylum Arthropoda; class Insecta; order Hymenoptera; family Cynipidae; genus Druon; species Druon quercuslanigerum. The sequence continues at coordinate 16,068 of JAAAKG020036443.1, forward strand.
TCGGTTAATGGTACAACTTTTTTTTTAAATTCGCTTCTCGGCTACCAAATTAATATTCAACCTAGAGAACTCAACTACTTTCTTGAAAATTCGTCATCTTGGATGAATTAAGACTTTTTTTATTTAAAATTCAAAACATTTTTTAGTTTAATTATCAAATGTTATATTTTTGGTTGATAAATCACCTTTTTTAGATGAAAATTCAACTACTTGGTAGAAAGTTGAATTATTATATTAAAAATTTACTTTTTCCTTCGAAAGTTAATCTCTTTGCTTGAAAATTCACCAACTTTCTTTGAAAATTTTGTTGTTATTGTTACAAATTAATTTTAAATGATAATTTAATTTTTATTTGAAAAAACAACTATTGTGTTTTGAATTCATATATTTTTTTAAAAATACGTCTTTTTTGGTAAAAAAAAAAACTTCTTGTTTGAAACTTCAATTGCATATTCGATTAAAAATTTATCTATTTTGTTAATAATTCGTCTTTTTTAGTCATAACTGTTTTCTAGAAATCTCTTCATTTCTGCTTTAAAATTTAATATTTTGAAATAAAACTCTTTCCTAATTGAAAATTAAACACTTTTTGAAAAGTCGTATTTTTTATTCGAAAATCCAGCTCTTTTGGTAGACATCATCTTTTTGTTTTAGAATGAAAATTCTCTCTTGTCTTGTCTCCTTAACAAAGGCGGGCACGTGGTTTACTTAACTGGCAATCGCGAGGACCCGGGTTCATTCCCAGCGCAATATACATTTTTTCGCAAACTTCAAGACCTTGTTTCAAATTAATAAAACTCAAAATATCACTTTTCAATACAACAGTTATCCTATACAAAAATCTTACTTCTATAATGAATTGGATGTATGCCAAAGTAGAGTTGAAGCCATCTAGAAGCATTTCCATAACGAGAAATGGCCACAATTGGACAGCGTGGTCTGTAACTTGACAAAACTATAGCAGAACGACCTGTGGTTGTTGTAACAATAATTGCAGCTGCATTGCATTTCAAAGACATTTCCACCGCTGCAATTGCCACTGAGTGCGTGGGGTCCAGAGGGATTGAATTCTACAACCAAAAAAACTCGGGTCATTAATTATTTCTCCGACTAGAATTTGAATTGAAGAATGGTACAATAAAGTAAACGAAGTTCATATAATAGAATTTTTCATAAAGGGCATTCGAGCTTCTTTCCATTTTTGTACCCTCTGCTTTTGACCTCTAACTTCTACAATTTTATCGCTGACCTTTTACCCCTGATCCCAACCCCTGAAATTTATTATCTATCCTTCGGACCTTAAGGTTCGACCCCTCACCTTTGACCTTTTACATTTAAACTCTGACCCTTCGCTCTAACCTTCGAACTGGCCTATGACAAAGCCACCGAACGCTTCCTCGGGTTGCGCATAGAGGGTACCTGTACCAAGGTTTGCTGCTGAATATAGTTACAAAAAATTAATAGACAGTCGCAGACAGTTGTCCAGGGTTGGTCCCGAAGGAATGAACCTATGTCTATAACGGTGACTCTGAGATACCGGGCTACCTCTCAGAGTAAGCAGCCTCATCCTTGCATGCGGGACACTACAAGGATGGACGAACCCTTTTCCCTAGCCTCTCGTGGGAACAACAACGATAACACTCTAGAGCCAGGGGAGCCAATGAAGATGGAGTCAATGCGATGCATCGACGGAATCTTGGGGCTTTTGGGTGGACGGAGTGACAAAATCACGACTTGCTAGAATGGTACGATGCGTTTATAACCCCTGAACGAGAGAATTACATGGCGCGACTGTATGCTCTGTGGTGCGAGAAACACCCAGAGCTATCGCACTTTTCGCATCAACGTCTGTGAAACCATGCCGAAGTACTCCAAAAAAGGGGCTATGCGTCGGCAGCAAAGAAAGAGAGGTCACAAGACCAACCGTGGGCAGGCATCCGGTAGAGGACGAGCGAAGCTTTATGACCCGGAAAAACATCAACACCCAGGTTTCTCCCAAGCCTAAAGATCTGGCTAAAATGGATGAAGAGCTTCGTAGACAATTTTCGGAAGAATACGACCTCTGGACTATCAATTGTTGTGTATACAGGGTGATTTTTTTAACTTGAAACTTTTAAATACCTCGACAAATGGGCACTCTACGAAAAAATGTTATGAATCAAAATTTCATCGCTCTGAGTTTCAAGTTAAAAAAATCACCCTGTACAATGCAGCGAGAGCGTTGCCCGATGCGAACCGTAAAAAAAAGGAACGGTTGATCATAAGACCAAAAGTCGAATGCATCAAATCGTCATAAAGATAGGCTGGGCATGACAGTACGCGTCTCGCATTCACTGTGTGATTTACTATATAACATCTGGCAGGAATTTTACCGCCAAGGTCCGACAGTTCGCGCGCAAACTCCGGATTCGTTATCACACATTTAACAAGTCAAAGCTGCTGATCATCTGCAGCATATTGTTGAATACGGATTCTATCTGACGCTAAGACCTATCTATTCTAAGACGCTAAGTTGCTGTCGACCACCCGCCCAAATCAGAGGAGGTCGAAGTCTTTTGTAGAGATGTCTACGAAGTGCAACATAGACTTGGCGAACACTGAGAGAACATAAATAGCTTCAGGGAGCTGTGTGATGCCCTCATAACAACACCTAAGGAAGAATGCCCAACCATAACTACCGAGGAGGTGGAAAAAGTATTGAGAGGTATGAAGAAATATTCTGCTCCAGGACCAGATGGTATCAAGACCATTTGGTGGAAGAAGTTTCCTTCAAGCCACCAGCATCTGGCCCGCATTTTCACCTTATATTTGAAGTCGGAAGAGTCAATTTCAGAGTGGTTGGTGGAAGGGCGCACAATACTCCTGTCAGAAATGGGCAACTTAGCTGACCAAAAGAATTACAGGCCAATCATTTGTCTGAACACACTCTATAAGATATTCACAGCTATCCTAAATGATAGGATTGTTCAGGCAAACAGATCTATATGGCAAAAAATGTATGAACAACGCGGCTCAAAGAAATGCGTAGCAGGACTGTTAGAAGAACCTGCTTATCGATAGATGTGCCTGCAAAGATGCAGCATCCTACCAGCGTGACCTATCGATGGCCTGGATTGATTATCGAAAAGCTTTCGATTCGACCTCCCATAAATTTATCATCTGTCTTTTGGAAAGCTTAAAGGTTCATCCGCAAATTGTGAG
>JAAAKG020036454.1:0-16692 GCA_010014905.2 Druon quercuslanigerum
AAAAAACTAATTTTGTTTAAAAATTTTTTTTTACAAAATACATGAACTTTCCACCAAGTATATTATTTTTTATTAAAATTTCAACCAAAAGAATGATTTTCTACGAAAATAAAAGACAATTTTCAACAAAAGAGATGAATGTTCGAATAAAAAAAGATAAATGTTCAATAAATAATTGAACAGTTGAATTTTCTGTCAGAGAAATGAGTTTTCAAGAAAATAAAACAAATTTTTAACGAATTAGTTCAATTTTCAACCAAGCAGATGAATTTTTATCAGCAAAAAGTTTCAACGAAACATTAAATAGTAAAATTGTTAGTTGAAAACATTAATTTTCATTTAGAAAATCTTATTTTCAACCAAAAAGATTAAATATCTATAAAAAAAATAAATCGTCGAAAAATGGAATAGTTAAATTTTTAGTTAAAAAATAAATGTTCAATGAAAAAAACTAAATTTGTAATAAAAAGAATAATTTTTAAGAAAAAAAAGAATAATTTAATTTTCAATACGAGGAATAAGTTTTTAAGCAAATAAAATAAATTTTCAACGAAATAGTTTAATGATCAATCAAACAAATAAAATTTCTACCATCAAGATTGAATATCTATAAAAAAATCCGACCACAAACTTGATTACATCTTTAGTTAAACAAATAATTTTCATGATAAACTAATTTTAAACCAACGGAAATTTATTTTTAATACGAAAGTCTTATTTTCTACAAAAAAATAATTTTTAACAAAACTCATTCTTTTTTAACCAAATATTTTAATTTTTAATCGAATTTTTCACCAAAAAGATTATATTGGTAAAAGGTGAATAAGCCACAGAGGAGATCAATATTCTAACACCAAAAGACAAATTTTTTTATTAGTAACTGATTTTTCATTTAAAAACAATTTTTTTTAATTGTAAAAAGATTAGTAAAAATTTGAAAAATTGTTTTTTTTTAACTAAAATGATTAATCATAAAAAAAAAGATTTTAGAAGAAAACAGTTCCGCTTAGTACACTTTTTTCTAAATGCCTTTACTTCATAATTATTTTATTCTATTATACCATTCGGTGCATAATAGACCTGAGTGCAGAATAAATATTGATTTTGATTTTTAATGATTTTTCTGTATTAATGTTACGCTTATACTTTATTATTATTTATAGGAATTTAAAAATTCCTTAATTAATTTCAGGGACTACTTAAGAAAAATGTTTGAACTCTCTAGGATTGACCTTTTTCTTCATGTTTCGGGTTGAAAAGGTACTATTAAAAGTAGAAAATGCTAGATTTGTTTTTACACAGTGAAAGGAAAGGCTGCTGGAAATGAGAAATGACTATGACTGTATCTTTACTTTTCACATCATGTAAAAAAAAGTTACTGGAAAAGGGTTGTATTCTATTTTTTTACACAATCAAAGGAAAGGCTGCTGGCAATGGGATATAATTATATTTTTACTGTTCGCATGATGTAAAGAAAAGTTATTGGAAAAGGGTTGTACTTTATTTTTTTACACAGTGAAAGGAAATGCTGCTAAAATTGGGATATATCTGTATTCTTACTTTTAAAGTATTGTACAGAAAATCTACTGGAAAAGGGTTCTTTTTTATTTTATACAAAATAAAAGGAAAGGCTGCTGGAAATGGGATGTGACTGCATTTTTACTTTTCACATGATGCAAAGAAAAGCTACTGAAAGGGTTTTATATTATTTTTTACCCAACGAAAGAAAAGGCTTCTGGAAATGGGATATTCTTGTATTTTTACTTTTCACATGATGTGAAGAAAAGTTTTTGTAAAAGGTTTGTAATTTATTTTTATATACAATGAAAGAAAATTCTGCTTAAAATGGGATATGACTGTATTCTTACTTCTAAAGTAATATAAAGAAAAGATACTGGAAAAGGGTTCTTTTTTTGTTACGGAATGAAAGAAAAGGCTGCTGAAAATGATATATGACTGTATTTTTACTTATCGCATAATGTAAAGAAAAGCTACTGAAAGGGTTTTATTTGATTTTTTACTCAATGAAAGGAAATTTTGCTGGAAATGGAATCTGACTGTTTTCTTACTTTTCACACAATGTAAAGAAAAGCTACTGGAAAAGGGTTTCATTTTTTTACAAAATATAAGGAAAGGCTGCTGGAAATGGGATATGACTGTATTTTTACTTTTCACATCATGCAAAGAAACCCTACTCAAAGGGTTTTATTTTATTGTTTATCCAACGAAAGGAAAGGCTTCTGGAAATGGGATATTCTTGCATTCTTACTTTTCACATAATGTAAAGAAAAGCTACTGGAAAAGGGTTTCATTTTTTTACGCAATGAACGAAAATTCTGCTTGAATTTGGATATGTCTGTATTTTTACTTTTAAAGTAATATAAAGAAAAGCTACTGGAAAACGGCTCTTTTATTGTTACGAAATGAAAGGAAAAGCTGCTGGAAATAAGATATGACTGTATTTTTACTCATTACATAATGTAAAGTAAAGCTACTGAAAGGGTTTTATTTTATTTTTTACTCATTAAAAGGAAAGTCTGCTGGAAATGGGATCTGACTGTATTCTTACTTTTCATATGATGTAAAGAAAAGCTACTGGAAAAGGGTTGTGTTTTATTTTTTACATAATGAAAGGAAAGGCTGCTGGAATTGGGATGTAAGTGTATGTTTACTTTTCAAGTAAAATAAAGAAAAGCTACTAAAAGAATTTATTTTTTATTTTTTACGCAATGAAAGGAAAGGCTGCTGGAAATGCGATATAGATGTGTTTTTATTTTTTACATAATGCAAAGAAAAGCTACTGGAAAAGGGTTTTCTTTAGTAATTTAGTAAGTTATATATATTAATATAAAGAAAAGCTCTTGAAAAAGGGTTTTGTTTCATATTTTAACACAATGAAAGGAAAGGCTTCTGGAAATAGTATATGACTATATTTTCACGTTTCACATAATGTGAAGAAAAACTACTGGAAAAGTGCTGTGTTTTATTTTTTACACAATAAAAGGAAAGGCTGCTGAAATTGGCATGAGTGTATTTTTACTTTTCAAGTAATATAATGAGAAGCTACTGGAAAAGGGTTTTATTTTATTTTTTACGCAATGAAGGGAAAGACTGCTGTAAATGGGATATGACTACATTTTTACTTAAACATAATGTAAATAAAAGCTACTGGAAAAGGGTTGTGTTTTTTCACACAATAAAAGCAAAGGCTGCTGGAAATGGTATATAAGTGTATTTTTACTTTTCAAGTAGTATGAAGAAAAGCTACTGGAAACGGGTTGTATTTCATTTTTTAACACAGTGAAAGGAAAGATTGTTGTATTTGGGATATGACTTTATTTTTAATTTTGAAGTAAGATAAAGAAAATCTGCTGGAAAAGGGTTGTACATTACTTTTCTACACAACGAAAGGAAAGAATGCTGGAGTTGGGATATGGATGTATTTTTACATTTCACATAATACAAAAGAAAGCTACTAGGTAAGGGTTGAGGGTGTGTTGGGCTACTGGAAAAAGGGTAGGGCTGTGTTTTCACTCACGCCTATCCTTTTTCTCATTACTAAAAGTTTATTATGGCTATATTTTTACTATTCATATAATTACAGAAAATTTACTGGAAAAGGGGTAAGTTTTTGTTTAGCTTCGATATTTTAAAAGATTTCAAAGGATTTGAAATATTTCAGGGTGGCGCAATTGGTAGCTGCAAATCCAGCTCGCAGTGAATTATTTAGAACGTACTTTCTCGCGGTTTTTAATTTTTTCGCGAAACGAAAAATTGATAAAATTGATATTAGGCCTCGGAAAATCTTTCATAAATTATATTTGTTACATTTTTTAAAATTTGCGACTATTTTGACTTAATAACTTTCGGAAGTAAATGCTGGATATATTCGTAATTAATTAGAGTCTTGATGAGACAGAGGCAGAAACTCAGACATATTTGAGAGTTTATTCTTTTCAACATTGTTGGTTCCTCATTTTCACATCAATCTTCGTTCTAACGAGTTCCCAAACATTTCATTAAAACTTCCTGAAATATTCATTTATTTCAAGTTGTAGGAAATGTAACGATGCTAATTTCAGTTTTAAAACTCTGACAGCCGACTTCCTTATAACTGAGCAGGTATGGAATTTTTCTTCTGCTCCTGCTTATCTCTATTTTCTATGTAAAATATGTCTGTATGTATAAATTTTAATAAACAAATACGGCTTTTACAAGTAGAAATGTATAATTAATTAAAAATTAAATAAATTTCCAGAAATAGTACTGGTCTGTGCATTATTTATAACAATGACAATTATGCCTGAACAATAAAATAACTGAAATTCCCAATAATTTTTTTAATCTTATAATATTAGTTATTATTTTTTATAAAAAAAATATTCATCCAATTTTAAACCAAATAATTGAATTTTTGAGAGGAAAAGATTATTTTTGAACCAATAGTCAAATAGTTCAATTATTATTTCTAAACATTTATTTTTTAAATAAAGTAGAAATTTTGTGATAAGAAAGATAACATTTTCACGAAAACAGATGAATTTTTAACTAAAAAAGATAAATGTTCGACTAAAACTGTGATACTTTAATTTTTAGTTAGGAAAGTTAACTTTAAACAAAAAGTATTTTTATTTGAATAGTTACAGATTAAACAAAAGAGATGAATCCTCAACCAGAAAATTAATTAAAAAAAATAGTTTTACTTTAAACCAAGAGGTGAATTTCAATTAAAAAAGATACATTTGGAATAAAAAAATAGTAAATTTTCAATAACATAGTTAAATTTTCAATGAAACAGATGAATTTTCAACTAATAAATATAAATTTTCTACCAAAACTTTAATAGTTACAATTTTAGTTAAAAGTGAACCTTTACACACAAAAAAAGACTTTTCATCTGAATAGATACATTTTAATGTTTTAAAGCATAAATATGAATCCTCAACAAAAAATTAATTTTGAAGAAAGTAGTTAAACTTTAAACCAAGTAGGAAAATTTTTTATTTAATTTTTTTTTTAATTTAAATTTTTTTTTAAATACTTACATCTTGAATCAAAATCATAAATCCTCAATCAAAAAATTAATTTTTAACAAAGCAGAAACAGGTCAAATTTAAATCATGCAGTTGAATATCAATTAAAAAAGATACATTTTTATTTTTAAAAAAGAGAAAATTTTCAATAAAATATTACATTTTCGATGAAACAGATGAATTTTCAAAAAAAAATATAAATTTTCTACCAAAACTGTAATAGTTAAATTTTTGTTAAGAAAGTTAACTTAAAAAAAAGTATTTTCATTTAAATATTTACAGATTAAACAAAAGAGATGAATCCTCAACCAAAAAATTAATTAAAAAAAAGTTTAACTTTAAACAAAGAGATGAATTTCAATTAAAACAGATATTTTGTGAGTAAAAAAAATAAATTTTTAATAAAATAGTTACTTTTTTAACTAAACAGATGAATTTTTAAATCAAAAATATAAATTTTCTACAAAAACTGTCATGGTTACATTTTGGGTTAAAAGTGAATTTTCACAAAAAAATTTTTTGTTATTTGAGTAGTTACATTTTAATGTTTTAAATCAACGATATGAATCCTGAATCAAAAAAATTAATTTCTAAGAAAGTAGTTAAACTTTCAACCAAGTAGGTGAATTTTGATTAAAGAGATACATTTTTAATACTAAAAAAAAGTTGGAATTTTTAATAAAATAGTTACATTGTCATCTAAACAGATGAATTTTGAACATAAAAAAAAATTTCTACCGAAACTGTAATGTTGAATGTTTAGTCAAAAAAGTTAACTTAAACAAAAATTTAACCTAAATAGTTACATTTTGAATAAAATAAAATAAAATCAATTAAATAAAATAAATTTCTCACTAGAAAATATAAAATTTTCACCAATACTGTAATAGTTTAATTTTTAATTAAAAAAGTTACTTTTACAAAAAAAATATTTCCATCTAAATAGTTACATTTTGCACAAAGAAGATAAATCCTCACCCAACAAATTATTAGTTAACAAAATAGTAAAACTTTAAACCAAGAAGTTGAATTTTAATTTTGAAAAAATGATCATTTTTAATAAAAAAGAGGAAATTTTCAATAAAATAGTTCAATTTTGAACTAAACTAATGAATTTTAAACTAATATTGTGATTATTCGACCCAAAAAATCCATTTTTAAATTTTGAACTAAGAATGGAAAAGTAGAATAATAATGATTAACAATTTTTGAACCAAAAATGTAATAGTTGTTACATCTAAAAAAAAAATTATCATAAATAAAAGACAACTTTCTAATAAAATTGTGGAATTTTCATCAAAATAATTAAATTTTCACCCAAACCGTAGTATTTTTAACCAAAAAATATAAAACTTCTACCTAAAGAGATTTATTGTTAATAAAACAGTAGAATTTTTAAGTTAAAAACAATTCGCAGTCAAGAAAGAAAAAATTATTATTATTGTTATTATTACATTATTGAATTTTTAAGAAATAGTTAAATTTTCAAACAGTAAGTTTAATTTTTAACAAGCTAGTTTAAATTTTAAATACGTAGTTGAATTTTTTTTACTAAAAAAGATAAATTTTAAAGGAAAAATGTAATAATTTATTTTTCAACCAGCAATTTTTTTTTAATCAAGAACATTTGAATTCAACCAAAAAAAAAAGAAGACATTTTGTACAAAAGAGTTGAAATTTAAAAAAAAATAGGAAATTTTAATTCTTAATTGAATTTTATACCAAACTAGTTAAATTTTTAATCAATAAAGAAGACTTTTTAACAAAACAGTTGAGTTTTTAACAAAAAATTAGACATTTCTAAAAAAACTGTTTCATTTTCATCAAAATAATTAAATTTTCTACTAAGACTTGTATTTAGGATCAAAAATTATCAAATTTCTACCCGCAAATAAATAAATTTCCAATCAAACAGTTTAATTTTTAAACAAGAAACATTTTTTTAGTCAAGAAAGAAAAAAATAGTCCAAATAGACCAAATAGTTGAATTTTGAACCAAAACAAATTCATTTTCAAGCAAACAATTTTCTAGAAAAAAGTTAAATTTTCAAAATAAAAATTTGAATTTTCAAATCATAGTTAGATTTTCAAATAAAAAAGAGTATTTATAAAAAATAAAAATTTCACACACATCAAAACATTTAGATAAATTTTTGATAAAATTGTTAAATTTTCATTAAAAGAATTAAATTTTTATCCTTAAATTTGCATTTTTAATAGAAAACATAACAGTTTAAAAATAAACAGTTAAAATTTCAATAAAGAAAAATTCTTCAGTTAAGGAAGAAGAAAAATTGCAATCAAATTGTTGAATTTTCAAAAAGAAAGTTCAGTTTCAATAATCAAAAAGTTAAATTTTTAACAAAAAAATATTATTTTTAAACAAAAAAATAGTGACAATTTCAAGCAAATTAAAAACAGTTGGTTAACTTTTTAATAAAATTGTTAAATTTTCATAAAGATATATTTTCAACCAAACAGTTACATTTTTACTGAAAATTATAGAATTTCTAATTTTAACAAAAAAGTTTATCTACAACCAAATAGGTAAATTTTCAACACAAAGAGAAGAAGTTTCAAGAATAAAGATTAATTGTTATTTTTCAGTCAAGAAAGAAAAAAAAGTCTATCAAATTGTTGAATTTTTTAACAATAAAATTTAATTTCCACTTGATAGTGAAATTTTCAAAATAAAAAAAATATTTTTTAAACCAAAAATATCTACAGTTTCAAGTCAAAAAACTGTTTCATTTTTTATAAAAATATAAAATTTCTAATCAAGGACAAGAATTTTCAATAAAACAGTGAATTTTCGTCCAGGAAACATTTTTAAATCAAAATATATAAAAAATTCAAACAAATTGTTTAATTTTCAACAAAAAATTGATACTTAACCAAATAGTTAAATTGTTGACCAAAAAATGCGAAGTTTTAACAATAGAGATTAATTTTTAACCAAAGATGATAACATTTTAATAAAATTGTTAAACTTTTATTAAACCAGTTGAATTTTCAATGAACAAACATTTTTCAGTCAAGAAAGAAAAAAAGTCAATCAAATTTTTGAATTTTTTAACGAAAAAGTTCAGTTTCAACCAGATAGTTAAATTTTCAAATTAAAAAATTATGTTTCAAACAAAAAATATCTACAGTTTCAAGTAAAGTAAAACAGTTTAATTTTAAAACGAAAATGTTAAATTCTGAATAAAATTGTTAAATTTTTATAAAAATAATTAAACTGTCTACAAAACTGTTTCACTTTTTATAAAAATGTAAAATTTCTAACCAAGGATAAAGATTTTCAATAAAACAGTTGATGTTTCGTTCAGAAAACATTTTTTAATCAAAAATATGCAAACATTTAAATAATTTATTTGATTTTTAACTAAAAAAATTCATATTCATTAAATAGTTAAATTGTCGACCTAAAAAGGCGAAGTTTCAACAATAAAGATTAATTGTTATCCAAATATGATACAATTTCCATTATATTGTTAAACTTTCTTCAAAATTATTATACACATTAATTAATTTTTAACCAAAGATGATAACATTATAATGAAATTGTTAAACCTTTATCAAAATAGTTAAATTTTCAATCAACAAATTCCAGTTTTAACCAAAAAATATAAAAGTTTCTCCTCAAAACAACTCATTTTCAATAGAAGAGTTAAATTGACAATGAAGAAACATTTTTCAGTCAATAGAGAAAAAAAAGTCAATCAAATTGTTGAATTTTTTAACAAAAAAGTACTGTTTCAACCACAGAGTTAAATTTTCAAATAAAAAAAATTATTTAAAAAAAAAAATATATCTACAATTTCAAGCAAAGTAGAGCAGTTGAATTTTTAACAAAAAATGGTCAATTCTTAATAAAAATTGTTAAATTTTATTAAAATAATTAAACTTGCAACAAAACTGTTTAATTTCTTATAAAAAAATAAAATTTCTAACCAAGGACAAGGATTTTCAATAAAACAGTTGAATTTTCGCCCAGGAAACATTTTTTAATCGAAAAATATGAAAAAATTCAATCAAATTGTTTAATTTTTAACAAAAAAATTTATATTTAACCAAATAGTTAAATTGTCGAAAACAAAAGTCGAAGTTTTCACATTACAGATTAATTTTTAACCAAAGATAGTAACATTCTAATAACATTTTTTAACTTTTTGAAAAATAGTTCAATTTGCAACCAACCAATTCTAGTTAAAAAAAAAAAATAATAATAATATTTTCTCCTCAAAGAAAGTGATTTTCAATAAAAGAGTTGAATTTTCAATGAAGAAACATTTTTCAGTCAAGAATGAAAATAAATACAATCAAATTATTAAATTTTTTAACAAAAAAGTTCAATTCTTAATAAAAATTGTTAAATTTTATTAAAATAATTAAACTTGCAACAAAACTGTTTAATTTTTTATGAAAATATAAAATTTCTAACCAAGGACAAGGATTTTCAATAAAACAGTTGAACTTTCGTCCAGGAAACAGTTTTTAATCGAAAATAATAAGAAATGTAAACAAATTGTTTCTTTTTAACACAAAAAATTAATATTTACTTAATTAGTTAAATTGTCGACCTAAAAAGGTGAAGTTTTAACCATACAAATTAATTTTTAACCAAAGATGATAACATTCTAATAAAATTGTTAAATTTTCATCAAAATGGTTAAATTTGCAACCAATGAATTTCAAAAGATTATCAAATCGTTGAATTTTAAACGAAAAAGTTCAGTTCCAACGAGATAGTTAAATTTTAAATTATAAAATTATTTTTCAAACAAAAAATATCTACAGTTTCAAGCAAAGTAAAACAGTTCAATTTTTAACCGAAAATGTTAAATTCTTAATAAAATTGTTAAATTTTCATAAAAATAATTAAACTTGCCAAACAACTCTTTCATTTTTCATAAAAATATGAAATCTCTAAGCAAGGACATGGATTTTTGATAAAAATTTGAATTTTCGTCCAGGAAACATTTTTTATTCGAGAAATATAACAAAATTGTTTAATTATTAACAAAAAAAATTGATATTCATCAAATAGTTAAATTGTCGACCCAAAAAGGAGAAGTTTCAACAATACAGATTAATTTTTAACGATAGATGATAACATTCTAATAAAATTATTAAATTTTCATCAAAATGGTTAAATTTGCAACCTATGAATTCCAGTTTTAACCAAAAAATATAAATGTTTCTCCTCAAAAAAAGTAATTTTCAATAGAAGAGTTGAATTTTTAATAAAGAAACATTTGTCATTAAAGAATAAAAAAAAGTCAATTAAATTGTTGAATTTTTAACAAAAAAATTTATATTTAACCAAATAGTTAAATTGTCAACCCAAAAATGCGAAATTTTAACAATACAGATTAATTTTTAATTAAAGATGATAACATTATAATAAAATTGTTAAATTTTCATCAAAATTATTAAATTTGCAACCAACCAGTTCCAGATTTAACCAAAATTGATTTAAAAAATTTGCATGAAATTAATTTTAAACAGAAATGTTAAATTTTTAATAAAGAAACATTTTTCAGTGAAGAATGAAAAAAAAGTCAATCAAATAGTTGTCTTTTTTAACAAAACAGTTAAATTCCTAATAAAATTGATAAATTTTCATAAAAATTATTAAATTTGCAACCAAACAATTCCAGTTTTAACCAAAAATGATAAAAAAAAGTTTGCATGAAAGTGAATTTTCAATAAAACAGTTAAATTTTTGCTTAAGAAACCTTTTTCAGTCAAGAAAGAAAAAAAAGTCAATCCAATTGTTAAGTTTTTTAACAAAAAGTTGAAATTCAACCAGACAGTTAAATTTTCAAATTAAAAAATTATTTTTTAAACAAAAAATATCTACAATTTCAAGCAAAGTAAAACAGTTTAATTTTTAACCGAAAATGTTAAATTCTTAATAAAATTGTTAAATTTTCATAAAAATAATTAAACTTGCCAAAGAATTTTTAACAAAAAAATTTATATTTAACTAGATAGTTAAATTGTCGAGCCAAAAAGGCGAAGTTTTAACAATGCAGATCAATTTTTAACCAAAGTTGATAACATTTTAATAAAATTGTTAAACTTTCATTAAAACAGTTAAATTTGCAACAAACAAATTCAAGTTTTAGCCGAAAAATATAAAAGTTTCTCCTCAAAGAAATTTATTTTTAAGAGAAGAATTAAATTTTCATTGAAGAAACATTTTTCAGTCAAGAAAGAAAAAAAAGTCAATCAAATTGTTGAATTTTTTAACAAAAAAGTTCGATTTCAACCAGATAGGTAGATTTTCAAATTAAAAAATTATTTTTCAAACAAAAAATTGCTGCAATTTCAAGCAAAGTAAAACAGTTGAATTATCAACCGACAATGTTCAATTACTAAAAAAATGGTTAAATTTTCATAAAAATAGTTAATCTCTCGAAAAAACTGTTTTTTTTATAAAAATGTAAAATTTTTTAAGTAAAGACAAAGATTTTCAATAAAACATTTGAATTTTCGTCCAGAAAACATTTTTAATAGAAAAATGTAAAAAAACTTAAACGAATTGTTTAATTTTTAACAAAAAATTTATATTTAATTAAATAGTTAAATTTTAGACCTAAAAACGCGAAGTTTTAACAATGCAGATTATTTTTTAACTATTTTCTACCAAAACTGTAATAGTTAAATTTTAGTTAAGAAAGTTAACTTAAAAAAATATTTTTATATAAATAGTTTCATTTTGAATCAAAGACATGAATCCTGAACCAAAAATATAATTTTTCAGAAGGTAGTTCAACTTTAAACCAAAGAGGTGAATTTCAATTAAAAAGATACACTTTTAATAAAAAAAAGAGGAAATTTTCATTTAAATATTTACATTTTAAACGAAACAGATAAATTTTCAACTAAAAAATATAAATTTTTTACCAACACTGTAATAGGTACATTTTTAGTTAAAAGTGAGTTTTCACAAAAAAAAAAAAGAATTTTCATCTGAATAGTTACTCTTTAATATTTTAAAGCTTGTGAATATGAATCCTCAATAAAAAATTAATTTTTAAGAAAGCAGTGTAACTTTAAACCAATTAGGTGAATTTCCATTAAAGAGATATATTTTTAATAACAAAAAAGACTTGGAATTTTTAATAAAATAGTATTTTTAACCAAAAAATATAAAACTTCTACTTAAAGATATTAGTTGTCAATAAAACAGTTGAATTTTTAACATAAAAACATTTCGCAGTCAAGAAAGAAAAAAATATTATTATTTTTATTATTACATTATTGAATTTTTAACAAATAGTTAAATTTCTAAACAAATTGTTTAATTTTTAACAAAAAATTGATATTTAACCAAATGGTTAAATTGTTTATCCAAAAAGGTGAAGTTTTAACAATATAGATTAATTTTGAACCAAAGATAATAACATTTTAATAAAATTGTTAAAATTTTATTAAAACAGTTAAATTTGCAACCAACCAGTTCCAGTTTTAACCAAAAATGAAAAAAAAAAATTTCTCATGGAAGAGCATTTTTAATAAAACAGTTGAATTTTCAATGAAGAAACATTTTCCAGTCAAGCATTTTTTTAAAGTCAAAACAAATTATTGAATTTTTTAACAAAAAAGTTTAATTTCAACCAGATAGTTAAATTTTCAAATTAAAAAATTATTTTTCAAACAAAAAATATCTACAATTTCAAGCAAAGTAAAACAGTTCAATTTTTAACCGAAAATGTTAAATTCTTAATAAAATTGTTAAATTTTCATAAAAATAATTAAACTTGCCAAACAACTCTTTCATTTTTTATAAAAATATAAAATTTCTTAACAAAGAGAAGGATTTTCAATAAAAAAGTTGAATTTTCGTCCAGGAAACATTTTTTAATAAAAAAATATAAATAATTCAAACAAATTGTTTAATTAAAAAAAATGATATTCAACCAAATAGTTAAATTGTTGTCCTAAAAAGGCGAAGTTTTAACAAAAAGATTAAATTTTAATCAAAGATGATAACATTCTAATAAAATTGTTCAATTTTTATTAAACTAGTTAAATTTGAAACTAACCAATTCCAGTTTCAACAAAAAAAAAAGTTTCTCCTCAAAGAAATTGATCTCCAAAAAAAGAGTTTCATTTTCAATTAAGAAACATTTTTCAGTCAAGAATTTAAAAAAAAAAGTTAATTAACTTGTATTTTTGAACAAAAAAGTTCAATTTCCACCAGAGAGTTAAATTTTCAAATTAAAAAATTATTTTTCGATTCAAAAATATCTACAATTTTAATCAAAGTAAAATAGTTGAATTTAAATTTTTTTTAAATTTTCATAAAAATAATTAAACTTGCTAAAAAACATTTTCATCTTTTATAAAAATATCAAATTTCAAAGAAATTGTTTAACTTTTACTAACAAAAATTGATATTTAACCAAATATAGTTAAAATGTCGACCCAAAAGGCATAGTTTTAACAATACAAATTGATTTTTGACTAAAGATGATAACATTCAAATAAAATTGTTAAACTTCTTTAAAAATAGTTAAACTTGCAACCAACCAATTCCAGTTTTACCCAAAAAATATAAAATTTTCTCCTCAAAGAAAGTGATTTTTAATACAAGAGATGAATTTTCAGTGAAGAAACATTTTTCATTCAAGAATGAAAAAAAGTAAATTCAATTGTTGTAATTTTTAACAAAAAAGTTACATTTATTATTAAAAATGTTAAATTATTATATAAATAATTCAACTTGCAACAAAACTGTCTTATTTTTTATAAAAATATAAAATTTATGACCAAGGACAAGGACTTGCAATAAAACATTTGAATTTTCGTCCAGGAAACATTTTTTACTTAAAATATATTTAAAAAATTCAAAAAAATTGTTTAATTTTTTCCAAAAAAATTGATATATAACTAGATAGTTAATCTTTCAAATAAAAAAATTGTTTAAGAAAAAATCTACAATTACAATCAAGGTAAAAAAGTTGAAATTTCAAACGAAAATGTTAAATTCCTAATAGAATTGTTCAATTTTCATAAAAATAATTAAACTTGCCAAAAAACTCTTTCATTTTTTATAAAAATATAAAAATTCTAACTAAGGACAAGAAATTTCAATAATAAAGTTAAATTTTCGTCCAGGAAACATTTTTTAATAAAAAAATATTTAAAAAATTAATCAAATTGTTTAATTTTTAACAAAAAAATTTATATTCAACCAAATAGTTAACTTTTTGACCCCAAAAGTCGAAGTTTTTACAATACAGATTAATTTTTAACCAAAGACAATAACATTCTAATAAAATTGAATAAAAAACATTTTCCAGTCAAGAATTTTTTAAAAGTCAAAACAAATTATTGAATTTTTTAACAAAAAAGTTTAATTTCAACCAGATAGTTAAATTTTCAAATTAAATTTTTTTTTTCAAACAAACAATAGCTACAATTTCAAGGAAAGTAAAACAGTTGAATTTTCAACAAAAAATTGTAAATTCTTAATAAAATTGTTAAATTTTCATTAAAATAATTAAACTAGTAACAAAACTGTTCCATTTTTTATAAAAATATAAAATTTCTAATCAAGGACAAGGATTTTCAATAAAATAGTTTAATTTTCGTTCAGGAAACACTTTTTAATCAAAAAATATAAAACATTTAAACAAATTGTTTAACTTTTAACAAAAAAATTAATATTTACCCAGATTGTTAAATTGTCGAACCTAAAAAGGCGAAGTTTTAACAACTCAGATTAATTTTTAACCAAAGATGATAACATTATAATTAAATTGTTAAATTTTCATCAAAATGGTTAAATTTGCAACCAATGAATTCCAGTTTTAACCAAAAAATATAAGAGTTTTTCCTCAAAGAAATTTATTTTCAATAAAAGAGTTGAGTTTTCAATCAAGAAACATTTTTCAGTCAAGAATGAAAAAAAGTTAATCAAATTGTTGAATTTTTTAACCAAAAAGTTTAATCTTTAACTAAATTATTAAATTTTTATTAAAATAATTAAACTTGCAACAAAACTTTCATTTTTTATCAAAATATAACATTTCTAACCAATGATAAAGATTTTCAATAAAACATTTGAATTTTTGTTCAGGAAACATTTTTGAATAAAAAAATATAATAAAAATTTCAAACAAATTGTTTAATTTTTAACAAATAAATTAATATTCAAACAAATAGTTAAATTGTCGACCTAAAATGCAAAATTTTAACAATGCAGATTAATATTCAACCAAAGATGATAATATTGTAATAAAATTGTTAAATTTTCATCAAAATTATTAAATTTGCAACCAACCAATTCCAGTTTTATCAAACAATTATAAAATTTCCTCTCATGGAAGTGGATTATTAATAAAACAGTTGAAATTTCGTCCAGGAAACATTTTTCAATCGAAAAATATAAAAATATATAAATAAATATATAATAGAAAAATATTTGTTATAAATATTCCGCTAAAAGAATGAAGTTTTAGCAAAACAGTTGAATTTGTAACCAAAAATGATGAAATTCTAATAAAATTGTTAAATTTTTATCAAATTAAGTAAATTTGCAACCATTTTAATTATATTTAAAATTTTACCATTTTTATCCAAAGAGATGAATTATTCTATAAATTTGGGAAAAAAAATTTCATACTTAAAAAATATTAGTTTAAAAAACTGAAATAAAATTATTCGAATTTTTTAAACTTTCAACGTGTCAAATGTACATGCGATTTATCATTTGATTTATTTCACATTTAAGTTCACTTTCATGATTTCTTTCTTCGAAAATAAATGTCAACTGCATATTAAAGTTCGGACAACAAAGAAACGATTCATCACGATAGGGTGAGAAACCTAATTTAAACTTTCGAAATTTTTTCGATCTTTCCATGATCGAGGAGAATCTCTTTAGCTTTTCAATAGACACACCATAAATCAGAATCTATCAGGTAGAATATTCGTCATTGTTGACAGACGTACTGTCAACGATAGAAGGATGAGTTTACTTTCACAGGGACCCTGAAGTCACATTCTGAATTAAGAAAAATGAAAGTCTCCCTAAGGGGGGGGGGGCAGCAGCATCGGGAAACAAATTATCCCGGCCACAATATTTCACACAAGGAGGAGGGGGGGCTCCAGGGATTATTCTTGAATACATTTATTTTTAAATTGTAAAAATATATTTTTTATGACGCCTATGAAGCGGGGCTAAAGCTCTACTTTTTACTCCCTAGGGAGGAAAAAGTGACGTTAAAGGTAAATAATGAAAATTATACGTCTATGAGCTCGCATTTTACGATAATTAGTCCGGTCAAGGTAAGAGCAAAATTAAGGAAATTTAAGGAAATTTTAAAAAAATTTTTTAAATATTTTTTTAATTTATTTTTTTTGAGGAAATTTTGGTAGCAAATAAAAGAATTTTGCAAAAATTTTTTTCAATCAATTTTGGGTAATTTATCTTCAGTTTCTATAAATTACCTGTCATATTACCATAAATCACCAGTAATATTACTACGAATTACACAAAATTTAATAAATTTCCGGAAATTTATGGTAAGTTACCATATTTATCTGTAAAACTACCATGAATGGCCACAATTTTTATAAATTTCCGGAAATTTATCAAAATGTTGAAATTTAAATTTCGGATAATTTATGGGAATTTAAC
>JAAAKG020036475.1:0-19266 GCA_010014905.2 Druon quercuslanigerum
TATATATATATATATATATATATATATATATATATATATATATATATATATATGAGTGAGTATATATGTGTGAGTGTCTTTCCAAAATTTTTATTAGTTTTACGAAACTTTAAATGAGCTCTTGCTAAAACGTACAAGATTATAAGGTGTGACGTCAGTATTGACCAGCTGAGCAAATAATTATTTTTCCATTTGAGTGGGTAATTAACTATAAATACAGTCTCGAACGATAAAAATTTGTCAAGATAATCTAATAGAGACGCGCCAGAGGCACCATTTAGTCTTATGATGACACATAATACTTATTAGTTAAACTTTTAATTACAGTTTCTCTGGTACTTAGTAAATATGAGGATCTTGTATACACTGGTCTTATCCTGCGCGGCCGTTCTTAGTTCTATAGGTAAATATAATACATCTATAATAATTTTCAAACATTTTTCGGTTTTCTCCCATTAGAAATTTGTACGAGTTAATTCGCGTTCTATATTAATTCCTATTTTTGCGATCCTTTGTCTGTATTAATGAATAAAGATATGAAATTGATTAGTTCAGAATCATTCAAAACGATTCCCAAGCACAAATCGTATATTTAGAATCTAGCAGATCAATAAATTTAAATCGGACGCTGCGCCCGCGGCACGCTTCGCTCGCCAGTTTGAACGCGCCTACGGCGCGCGTCAGATGAATCTCGCGCTTTGCACTCGGACATAATTACACCTCGCGCTTTGCGCTCGGCAATTTATTCTTTGCATTTAGAGGGCCTGAATAAAACTTTATTAAAAAGATCTCTTTCAGATGGCAGTATTTATATGCGTCTTCATATTCTGCATTTTCTACTTCATTAGGTGTAGTTAAAGATTAAGTTTCTCAATGCTCTATATAGGCTTTGAGGTACACATTCTCACCGTGACTCTCGAGCTATGCGCTTGATTTTCGAAAGACATTTATAAACAGATTTTGTTCAATCTTTTTTTTCGTAACTTTGTTCGTTTTTCCACCATTTTTTTGAATTTTCAATTTTATTTTTCACAAATGAAACAAAAAGTACGAGCCCTATCAAGAAGTTATTCTTAACGAAATTGTAGATCGTTTTTAGGGTCGTAATTTTTGTTAATTCCTCTTTGTTCGTATCCTGCTTAGTTCAACCACAAAATGGAATTTTTCATTTTTCATTATTTTTTGTGCAATCAAAATTTGAATTTTCGATTTTCCAGAAAAATTCAAAAAGTTGTTATGAGAATCTTGTAGGGCTTTAAAAAAGCAATGTTTTTTCTTTGCTTGGCTTTTATTCATATCGTGCATTGCTTGGCTTATAATTTGGTTCATCGAACTTTCAAATTCAGAAACAATTCCCTAAAAAAATTTCAAAATGCGCTAAATTTTTTAATTTTGATCCAAAATGGCTGGTTAACGAGCTCGTCCTTTCTTTTAGGACCTGAAAAAAGTGTGCCAAAGTTCAATTCGATTCGTACATTTTTTCGAGAGTTATTGTGTTTACGGACGGATGAACGGAAAAAACGACCTTCGTATTCGTAATCATCGGGTCCCTTTAGCGACAGAAGCGAGTCTTTTTTAAAGTAGTAATTTAAAAATAATATAGTATTTCTGTAAGCGAATTAGGTGCCTGTGTACCTTGTTAATTACTTTCGTAATAAAATTTATACGAGCAGATAATGACTCATAATCTGATGTACACGTCCCTTGAAATCTTTGAAATAATATATACATATAATATATTTAAATATCAATGCCTTCTACAAAATTCACACGAAAAAATTCTAATACTTAATGAATGCCAAAAATTTTCTCTTGAGCAATTATCGAATTCGTTCCTAAGTGGCGGATATACGAAAATAGTCGGTGGATGATTAACAACTTGTTGGTACTGCAAATCAAACGGTATCAAAATAATTAGTGAGTTGATGAGAACCCATATATCAATATCATGGCTAAATAGAACCAAATTTGTATCCGCCGTCCGAGAACGTTAATATTCACTTATGTTCTCCTGAGAGAGGACATTCACTCATATCCTCCCGGGAGGGGATCCAACCATTGGTCGTCAGCGGAAGGGAAATTTTAGCGCTGCACGCTGATTCGCTTATGTGTGACGTGGTACTACGAGGTGGTGGTTAGCTAAATTTTTTATTAGTAATTTAATCAGTCTTTGCTGTGCTTGGAAACAATAAGAATCGTCTATACTCTGGTATAATACTTAGCTATTATCCTGAAATATATTAGTAAATATAATATATCTCTAGTTTGTGAAACATTTTTGAGTTCAATTAATCTCGCACATATCGTGACCCTGAAATAATAGTGTAACCCGAATCTTATTTTAAATCACAATATCCAACTAGGGAAAATTTATTAAATAAAATATTCAAAAGCACCTCAATATTGCTGCAATAAGTTTGTGTTCGATCATGTTTCATAAGGCTACGCGTATTAACGCCCTCAATATGAAACTTGATCGAACCAAGAAGATCCGGGCGCCTAGAAAAGGAAGAATCTCAGCCACTTACATGCACAAAAGAGGACATGCAAGTGTTAACAGCGGGGTCCTCGTGTAGGTTGATTCTTCTAGTGGATAGTAGCATGGTACTTAGAAAAATTATTAAAAGTAATGTAACCTAAATTTTCTTCTTTCAGAGTTAAGTTTGCAGTTCGAATGCTTACCTAACGGAGAGCCTATTCCTGGTGAACCACGTAGCGAACCTTCTTCTTCTTCTACAGTAAGGCCACATATACGTCAGAGGTCTCTTTCTCCTGCCCAGTCTTCTCTTTCTGCCAGGTGTATTGCTCCACCTATCAGGCTTCCTTCTTCTGACGGAAATGGATACGATCTTGAAGAACTTGAATTTATTCGTCTTATTCCTAATGCCAATACGAACCGAATATTCGAACTTAGAAGATACACTTTTCCTGCTAAAAAAGTATTTATGTTAACCGGACAACTGCAGAAATTTGTGCACATTTCAGACCAAGAACAAATTGTATTGTCAACATTGACCGGTGAAGTCTTCGCAATATTGGAGAGTAGTTATGGCCTGGCTGCATTCTATGCTGGTAGTGGTAGAAGGCGGATGAAAATAAATATGGAGAGTGGCAAACTTACCCGAATGACCCGAGAAGAAATCTTGGAAGTACCAGTAGGTGTCCACCGCCCAATCAACAGGAATTTCAGAGTAATGCGTGTATAATGCATAATGCATTAGGAAATAAAAAATGGTTACTTTTTATTGGTTTCATTAGAAAAATGTTATATGTTTTCACTGACTTTACTTTATCCTACTCTGTTCTTTGTAAACATAAACAATACGCATTAACAATAGAAACATATTCAATTAAAAGTTTTAAAATTAGCTTAACTTGAGAATTTAAAACAAATTTTATCTTTTACATAAAGGGAAAATGTACATGAAGAACTTTATTGTCAGAAAATTTACCGTTGGAATCAAATAATTACAAATTAAATATTCTTAATTTCAAATAACTATTTTTTATCAAAATATGTAGAAACGCCTTAAAATATTATGAATGCATTAGACGACTTTTTAAATTCTGTGCAAATCAAAGAAATCCTGCCAAATTCCTTAAGATTTGGTGGAATCTTGTGAATCATGCAGAAATCCTACATAAGAACATGAAATTAATTGAACCGAAAATATATCCGTGTTCGCCTAAGTAGTCCGAAAAAATTATAAAATAAATTTTAAACTATCGTGCTACTTTAGTTGACCGAATCTTGGATACGCCGGATTGTGGAGCTACTTTTTATTACAATACATTCAAATCAGAAATACATGACTTGATATATAGGTTTAATATTTCCATACTATATCGCTTTATAATAAAATAAAAAAGTATTTTAGCCTATTTGAAAAGTTATTTGTCCAGGATAATCTCATTTCCTAAAATGGTCTACTTTTTCGCAATGACCCTTATTACCACCCTAGTATACATAATTTAGCATTATCAGTATTTGTATCACTGCTCAGGCGGAATCAGCACGACAAGTTGTATGCGATTGGTTGGCTCTATGGTTTCGTGCATAAGTGGCACGTCAGTGAGACGTCTCCAGCGCAATCTAAGGGATTTTCATGTGCGAACACTTTTCCAATTCTGATTGTGCACCGAGCCTCATGGTCGTATCTTTAGTGAGATACGATCCCGAACTTCTCGTACTTTTGAAGTCCGAGTGTATTGCCGTTAAACTCGGAAATAGCGCGCCCGGGGACAGTCATTTCGAGAATTGACGCTGGTCTGCGACTATAGGTGAGAGGATCTTCATAGTTTGACTATGTACGGTAATGTCCAAGATTCCAAGTAAGCAAGGTTCTGCATAGAACAATAACCAAGATCGCTATCCGGAAGCTTTCCATTTATTTTTTACCGATTTTAAAAGTCTGCTTAACCAATGATTTTCGTGCAGTGGAGTCATTTTTAATAGGCGTTCAATTATTTAAACCAGTTGCAATTTCGTGATACGAATTACACTTTTTGATTCTGTCCAGATATTCCACGATTGCAGAAGAAAGCCAATTAGCTCACCATGAAGACAGTCTCTAGGAAATTCCCATACCATATCCAGTGTCTCTGAGTTCGATAAAACAGAATATTCTTTAACGCCCTTAATGGATTTTTTTTTATTTATTCCTTTCGCCTCGTGGGCGTAAACAATGTTAATAGCCGGATTCATATCGGAAATATGTGAATCGTGAGTTCTGATTTATGGATCTTCTTCTTTTAGCAGATAGCGTACTGAGCCTCCTACGTAATCTCCAAAACTGTAGCATCATAAACAACCGTTATGCACATTATATTGAACACGATTTTGTAAGGCTTCAAAAGGAATCGTGAACTTTTGCCTTCTTTATTTATCCATTCAAATCCTGTCATGCTCAGAATATTAAGCTATTCAACAAAAGGTGCAGATACATATTCATTACCTCAGGTGTCAGTTCTTTCGTTCCTATCAATAGGCCTGCTAGAATAACTTCTTTGAAACGCAGATGTGGAGGGAATTCATTGATAAAACAGAGAATTAACGAAAAACTTATTTTCGAACTGTGAAACACTGCAGCTCCTTTAGTGTTGGAAGAGCAAGTGAATGTTATAATTCCACTATTAGCTGATGGTAATGGTACTACCGTTTGATACAGTTGACCATCGTGTACATCAGGAATATTGAGGTCACTTCCAGGTTTGGACATTAATTTTTTAAGGTTTTCTAATAAACTGGTTCGTAAGAGATCAACATTCATCATCGACAATTTCTAATGTTTTAGGCATGTAACGCAAATTGTATAATGACTTTTAAATTTCTTTTTAAAAGCAGATGCTTCGAATGGTAGACAGCAAATTGCACAATAAAAATGATATTGAATTATTTCATTTGGTGGATCAAATATAGTAGAAGGATTATAATCGTTTATTAACCAATTGTCAAACTTTAACCCAGCGAGAACTTTAACCAAATTCATCAGTTCTCGAAGACCTTTATAACTAAGAGAGAATCTTACAGTAAATCTGGAAAGCATAAGAAAAACTTCTGTTATTTTGAGACCTGATTCTGGAAACATAATTCTGCTATCGTCAAGCAAAAGTTCTTTAATTTTTGAAATATTAAAAGAAAGTATTTCATCACTTTCAGCTTGAGGCAATTCGGTATCATCTTCGTGCGGTAAACTATTAAATTTCACGTCTTTAGGTTGTGGTACTTGCGCGATACTTTCCGCTTATGCACTTCTAGATTTTAGAACTTGAGGATGAAATTGTTGTAAAACAGAAGGTATTATTGTTTGTTTACCAAAAATGAATTAATTCTATTTACTGCCAGAAAATGTAAAGAAACACTAAGTACAGAGAAACCAGCAATGGAGGAAAACACGAGAATCTGAAAAGCATTTTGTTAAACCCAATTAACAAAAAGCAAAAAAAAAAAACAAATAACCAGAAAAGAACCCAGGATTAAATTTGTATAATTATAAAAAAGTAACAAAAAAATATTTTATTGATAAAAACTTTTTATACTTGTAAACATTTTGTCAAAATAAGCAAATGAGCAACAATAGTTGAATTTTCGACCAAGGACAAAATAACTTTATGACAAAATATTTGAATTTGCAACTAATTACTTGCATTTTGTCACCACATACTTGAACTTTCTACTCACAAAGATAGATTTTCAACCTAATCGTCAAATTTTAAGTGGAAAAGGATTAAGAATGAATCAAAAACAGTTATATTTCCAAGCCAAAAAGACGAATTTAAAAAAAATTATTTCTAATCAAAAAATGCAATCGTTGATATTTCGAATAACAAAGTTGGAACGTCTGCCAAAAGGCACACATTTTAAACATTAATTTTTCAGTGAAAAATTTTATACTATGCACCAAGGGGGAAAATAGGGACTTTTTCGACAAGTGCATATTTTCAGTACGAGATGTAAGTGAGTTTATGACAAATGGATGATTTCCGATATTTTTCGAAATACGGTCATTATTGCAGCCTATATTAGATTTCAAATGAAGAAAGAAAAGTTTAATTAAAAACTGGCTATAAATTTCCCAAAAATGCACGGAAATTTTCGGAAATTTATGGTAATTTTACAGCTAAATATGGGAATTTACTATGAATTACCTAAAATTCAATTTTAAACTTTTTTTCTAAATTTCCGGGAATTTATGATTTTTTGGTCATTTATGATAATATTACAGGAAATTTATAGTAACTTTTCAAAAATTGCCAAAAATTCAAATTCAAAATTTCTTTAAATTTCCAGAATTTTTTTGTAATTTAAGGTAACTTGCGCAATTGTATATGGTAACTTTCCATAAATTACCAAAAACTTCTATTATCTGCAACCATAATCTCCTTAAAGATCTTACTCCCTAGGGATTAAAAACTAGAGCTTTAACCCCGCTGCATAGGCGTGAAAAAGGGCTGAAATCATGCATATGTCATAAAAACTAATTTTCAAACAAAAAAATATACAACAATAGTTTCAAATATATCCAGGTTATATTTAGATTTTGATCATAGTTCGATTCGAAAAGAGCGCTTTGTTTTTCGTTAACTACGGTTGAGATAATCAAACCGTGTTCATTAGGCTGATTTATGAACTATAAACATATCGAAGAATAAACTGAAGGCAAGTGTAAATCATGAGTTAGCGAATACAGTTTTGTACATATTATACGCTCGGATGAAGCTCCAAAAAAACCACTAGATTCACCTTCCGCTGAATTGATCATTAATACATTTATAAGTTTTTCCTGTGCTTGGGAAAAAATGAGGATCGCCTATACTCTGGTCTTATCCTTGGCTGTTGGTCTGAACTCTATTGGTGAATATATTATTAAAATATATCTATAATTTTTTTAAACATGTTTAAGCTCGATTGATCTCAAACATACCGTTACCCTAAACCAATTGGACGCTATCTCACTTGCTCATCCAAAGTAACTTAATTAAACTAAAAACTACTTAATTGTAACGAGTGAGTCACGTGACCAGATTCCTACCTTACCGACACTTCTTTTATTTCCCATCCTATTTTCCCACGAAGCAGCACATCGAGTAGAAAATTTGGGATACTTAATAAGAGGCACTAAGAATGATGTGTCTGGTCCTAAATTTGTATAATACGGCACTTCATGTGAAAATAAGTTGGAAAATCAAAAAAGTGGCGGTAAGTTAGGAACCTGGTCACGTGACCCACTCGTCATATGGCCTTAATTGTAATATTATCTTAAATTACATTATCTAAACACGCAAAGTTTATTGCATAAAATATGCAAAATTAGTATCTGGAGAATCACAACTTGCAATCTGGTTCCACGTTGCCATATTACAATCATGCAAAATAAAAAAAAAGATGGGAATCAGTGTAAAAATGAATACAGTTTCCCACGACAAAGTTTTGAAAAGTTAATGTTTAGCACCTATGAAAAGATTTGAATTCTTTTTATACAAGGCGTTTGAAAAGAAAGACACCTTTATTCTAATCTTATAGAGACCCAAGATCCTATCGCTATGCAAACCTAGTAAAAATTCTCCTACTTGGTTAGGAAAATAGGGATTAAAAAAGATAGACGAAATTTAAGATTGCCCAACGGATAGAAAAAAATAGAGTATACTTGGATAGGAAAAAAGGGATTAAAAAAGATAGACGAAATTTTTAACTGTCCAACGTTTGGAAAAGGATAGAGGTAGATAAGTGGAGGTTTGATTTAGATAGAAAGACTGGGCTTCACGAGGACAGGGCTATCTTATATTTCAGAAAAGATAGAAATGGATTCACTTGGATCGGGAAATAGGAATTGAAAAAGATTCAATGAGATAAGAAGATAGCGTTTCAAAAAGGAAGACAAGATTTTGGATTGTCTAAGGAATAGAAAAGGATAGAGGTGGATAAGTGGCAAATAGACATGGATAGGAAGATTGCGATTCAAAAGAATAGAGGTGATTGTAGATTGGAAGAAAGATAGAAAATGATCCAAGGGATAGACCTGAGATTAAGATGGATACATTGGTTCTTTCCATTTCAATCTTAAACATACAAAATGATTCAAACGAATAGAAAGTATCCATTTTTGAGACGCAGCCAGGCATCAATTTCTTGGTGACGAACGTTCCCAATGTGAAAATGTGCATCTGTTTTCGAAAAGTTCTTGCCTAAAGTAGTGGAAACCAATTTGCTTCTTTTCTTACCGAAGTAGTTTCTGGACTCGCGTTTTGACCTGATGTATGGTTTAAAATATTTCTTGACTTGAAGTTAGGTATTTTTGCTCTAATTTTTGGCTAAAGATAAATTTTAGAGCTGCAATTTTTACGTTATTTAGCCTCGGATCCTGTAATCTAAAAGCATTGAATTCGACACGTGAGAGCAAGGGACGTAGGCTAATACCTAAAACTTCGAGATCTATGCTTTAAGAGCAAGGGTTCCGAGGTCTTAGTTCTCGCACCAAAGTGTAATAAAATCAAGGAGCCGTGCCGTGAATTAATCCACGGAAATTTCTCTCCGTGTAGAGGTTGAACAAGTTTGCAAAATTATTATAATTTACTGAAGAAACAAGAGCATAATAATTTCCCAGGGCAATCTCTTATCAGAATCTTGTTATGGTCGCGAATTAATTGTTGATGCCCTTTTGACATCCGGCACTTCAATTCGGTGACAAAAAGTTCATGATATACCACGGTACTTTAAAAAAATTAAAATTAACATAAATGTTTCCCCATGTTTTTCTTGTAGAGTTAAGTTCGCAGTTCGATTGCTTACCGAATGGTGATCCTATTCCTAGTGTACCTCGTAGCGGACCTTCTTCTTCTTCTTCTTCTTCTGAAAGGCCGCATACACCTCAAGAATCTCTTTCTTCAGCCAATGCTCTTCTTCGTGAAAGGTCCAGATCTCCTACCAGACCTACCAGACGTCCTTCTTCTAACGGAAATGTATTTGATCTAGAAGAAATTGAATTTATTCGTCTTGTTCCCGCTTCAAATCCGAACCGAATATTTGAACTTCGAAAATACGCTTTTCCTGCTAAGAAACTATTTAGATTAGTTGCATCAAATCAGGAATTTTGCCTATTCCGGAACAAGAACATATTGTATTATCAACATTCGCCGGTGAGGTCTTTGCAATACTGGAAAGTAGTGACGTACTGGCTAGATTATACGGTGGTGTTGGTAGAAGACGAATGAAAATAAACATGGAAAGTGGTAAGCCCTCCAAATTGTCCCGAGAAGAAATCAGTGAAGTTCCAGTAGGTGCTCGCCGCCCAATCAAATGGAATTTTAGAGTAAAGCGAGTAGAATTCAATCCTCCAAACCATAGATTCAATTAAAACAAAATTAAAATTTCAAATGCACTACTTTTGCTAATCCGAAATCGACCATTAATGTTATAAGCAACTTTTAGATACAAATAATAATGAAAAGCCAGGATGTTATGGTCGTTTGTCAAGGAACAAGCCAATCTGTTTCGGTAGAAAATAGGAAAAATTACTTTTTATTGGTTTTATTGAAAAATTCTATAGAGTTTAACTGAAAGAAATATATAGAACTTTTGTTTGAAAAATACGTATTCTTATCATTATTATTATTATTTCATGTTAACCTACTGATAACTTTGTATGCATGAACAATACATAGCTTAAAATTACCTACACCTTAGTATTAGGACAGTAGGTATATTTGTCCCCATAGGAGGATTATGATCTGCATTAACAAGAGAAACACATTCACCAAAAAGTTTTAAAATTAACTTAACTTGGGTCTTTAAAACGAATATTACCTTTTACACAGAGGGGATAGGTATTGAATGTAAAAAAGTTTATTATCAACAATTTTAGCGTTAGAAAAAGGATTTTGAAGCCCAGGCAATTTTTGCCTTCCTCAAACTTCCTCAAACCAAAAATGTATAATAGTATTAAAAAAATAATAATAATTAATTTAAATTGTTCTCAACCCTGACTGCACAAAAGAAACAATTGTACTGATATAAAAATAAAGTTATCGCACACTAGATACAGATTTAATTTTGTCAGTAATTTATGAATGTGATTTCGGAAGGAGTAGACTTATACAGTTTCAGTAAAATGTACATACAAGTGACAGGGTGATTAGATCAAGAACTGTTTTCAAATTTAAATAACCTATATATCCAAAAACTTGAAATTATTTTCTTCTATTTCCAAATTCAGCTACTACTTTGCAGTTTCACTCACGTACAAACTTCTGTTTTTGCCGAGCCCCTTGATTGGTCCAGCTTAAATATTTTGTAACACAAAAACTAAATCTCCAACTCATTTTTGGAGCATTTAGGTTTTTAAGCCAGACTTTGAAATTGTATGGGGGTGAATTATGCAGCGTTTGCCTCCTCATACAATAAAAGTGTGCTAACGTTCAATATTAATATGATTCTCCTCCAATATGAAACAAAGAACCAAAGCTTCCTTTGTGCAGCGGAGTCTTTATCGTAAGATAATTTTCAGAGTCATTAAAAATTCTTTCCTGGTTCTTCCCTATTCTTGTAAAAAATACAAAATAAAATATCGATAGAAATTTCAGTAGCTGATGCAACCATGCAGCACGAGGTCTTTATCATGGGTTAAATGCAAAATCGTTACAATAAATGGAGCACACAATAAATTTTCATTTGTTTAAATTCCAACACTAAATGCAAACATGCGCAACGAGGTCTGCACATAAACTATAAGTTGGTCCAATCACGATCCACCACTCACAAACAGTCCA
This sequence comes from Druon quercuslanigerum, assembly GCA_010014905.2. Lineage (NCBI taxonomy): Eukaryota > Metazoa > Arthropoda > Insecta > Hymenoptera > Cynipidae > Druon > Druon quercuslanigerum. The sequence goes on from JAAAKG020036475.1 coordinate 11,266, forward strand.
TCAAGCGTCAGCTCAAAGTAAAAAGGTATTATACTTAATTTTGATTCGAAATGTAAAAGCGCTACAACTAAAAAAATGTCCTCTTGCTTAAAGCTCACAAGCTCATCAACTACAAAGCGTAATCCTACTCGAAGAGCGCGAGCGCAGCAACCAGATAAAATCTTTTTTTGACTGATTGTTATCACGGTTTAAAAACAGTTCACACGTTATCATTCGGGAAACCTGTTGTGGAGACAAAAAAATTACAAAACTCCTTTTTAAAACATTAACTCGATTTATTGAATCTTAGTGACGAAATTTGAGTTCCTCACAGATTTTTTATTTTGTTTGAACACCGTTCCAAAGCCCTAAAACTTTAGGAAGTTATGCTATCAGGTGACTCCTGCTAACCAAAGGTATGACAGAATATTACTGCGCAAGTGGACAAAGGCTTGTATACGATTTCACAGCCATTATCATTGCAGACTAGTATTGCGCAACCCTTTGTTTGCAAAATAATACTTCGGAGCTGTGTGCACTATAGAAGCCAATTGCGTATCCACTGATATGTCAGAACAATTCTGCGCAGCGCTATGTGCGGTTATAAACTACTGCGCAGCCCTCAGTATAATCGAACTGTACGACGCAGCCTTGAGAACTTTCTGTGCAATCCTAAATGATTAGGAACGGTTTTTGAAAGATTCCTAAAATTGCAATGAGTGTCAAAGAATCTTGTAATAAAGCAATTACGTGATTTTAAATGTTTTAAGCTCTACTTTTTATATTTATTTCTTAAAATTCTTATCTTATTTATTCTAAAGCTGATTATACTATACTAAAGTTTTTTATATAATGAAGTTCCCATAATCGTAAACAATTTCACAACAGCAAAATTTTTCAAAGAAATAGTTTTGCTGTTACCATTGACGAGTAGCCTTATTTTCACGGGAAAAGTCTTCTCCTTAAATAAGCTACAACCAATTTTTGCATCAAATAAATCAATGTTAATTAATATTATTGGATTATTAATTTCTCTATTCTTTCTTCAAAAATTTTTTTTGAAGATTTCGGTTATCGACTAATTAATTTTTTTAAATAAGATGCAGCACAACTTTAAATAATATTTTTCCCATAAGAAGAAGCCTTTTTTCAATAAAATCTCATATGTTCAGCAATAGAAATCAACATTGACATAAATCTATTTCTTTTCTGAGATAAAACATATTATAAAGAAAATATTTTTATTCAAATTTTGACTTCTTTCACCCCACGATACCTAGCGACAGATATCGATAGATATAAGAAAAATGCACAAGAAATTGGTAAATGTTTTTAAAAAATTCTTTTTGAGATCAAGATTCTTAGTGAAGTGGGATTAAGTCGAGTTGAACAATATTTTTTTCTTAAACTTCCAGTATAATGTACGAGATAACGACTACAATATACATGGTGGCGAAAAAGTTAAGAAACCCTGGAAATCCCGTCGTTTAAAAAAAAAACTTTCAACGAGGAATTTAACGGTGACCTTGGATGTGATCTTGAAGCTCATTTTCAGGTCATTTTAAAGTCAGCTTTGGTTTTTATAATTAGGAACCCCTATTTTCGATGCCACGATCGAAAAGAACGGGAAATTTTACATTCCGGTATGTGTTTAAGTCAACTATTACCTCTACAGGTCAAATAAAGGGCAAAAAACGCTGCCATAGAACCTCCTACGAATCTCGCAGAATTATTCAGAAAAATTTCAAAGAGGAATTCAACGGACCTTTCATTTGACCTTAAACCTGATTTTCAAGGTCACTTTGGTTTTTTTCAAATAATTCCGCGAGATTCCTACGAGGTACTATGACAGCGTACTTTGCCTTTTATTTTGACCCGTAGAGGTCACGTTAACCCTTGACCTAAACACATGCCCGAACATAATTTGAATTGTAACTTGAATGAAGTCCTGATAATCAGAGAAAAATAAAAGTTGGCTCCTTCGACAAGGACTCTTTTTCTACATTTATACGAAAGTATCCGCTCATTTTGTTTTCGAGTAGCTGTTTGCAACAGTTTTCAATCTCTGCTTTCTTACTTCGACTTTCAGAAGCGAGGCATCTAGATTGAGTAATGCACCTTTCCCACTTCTGGTGTTAAAATTCAAGCCAAGGGCCTCGCCCGCCTGCTCTCTGGCTTTGTTAAAGAACGTTGCTTTGCCAATCAACTTGGCTTTCCTAACCATTCTTAGGAGAGGATATCTGCCCTTTTCTTCTATTTAAGCTATATTCAGGGCGATTTGGATATGAAGGCATCGGAGATTCAAAAGCTCATGTCCACGGCGTGAGATGTATAATCACGGAACGGGGACGGCAAGCATGTCATTGGCAGATAATTTGTTCAACGCTGACAGATTCGGAGACCAAATCTGCTGAAGAAGATGCTTGTATCTGCTTCGGAGAGACTCCTTCACTAATTTTACTTCATGAATTCGGCTTTGAGACACGCCTTAGGAAAGGTAAGAACGCCATTATCTTTCCTTTCTTCAGATGAATTTGGGAATACTTTCGTAAAATTCAAAGGCCATACGAATTTCGCCTGTGTACTTCCTGACGATATTTAAAGCTCTCTAATGTTTGCTTTACCAGCAGCATAGATCTTTAGGTCGTCCTTACAAAATACATGTGGGTTCTTATGGCCGCGATGATGTGGTGCCACAGAGGTCTCCAGCAAAATGCAAAATGCAAAAATGCAGTGTGCTTCGTTCCCCTAGGTACTTTTTCACCTCTTCGGTAGTGATTGATGGACGAATGTTATCCTCAGACCTTATAAGGTTGTCGCAAAACTGCTTCAAGTGGATGATATTATCAGTATCTTCCTTCAGCTTCAGTGTTTTTAGAATTTTCCCTCTACCACTTTGGGCAAAGTGGATTTTTGATAGAAACAGGGATATCGCTAAAAAATAAGCTATCATTTAATAAAACCACATTATTTTAATAAATGGCGTTTTTTCGCAATAATAATAACAGCAGTACTTTTTCTTTGAGACATTTTGTAATTGTTGACTTACTTTTACGATCTACTTGTAACTTGTCATGTAATTTACTTAGAAATTTGTAGTTACCGTCTTAATTTGGTTAACTATATCCCTGATTATTTATGTTATTTACGTGTTTGCACGATTTTTTACAACAATTTATAGTTGTTTAAATAACTCTTTTACAATAAGCCTTGAATACTTTGCACTCCTAGCACAATTTCAATGCGTTTAAAAGCAGTTATTAGTTTTATGTCTTGTTTAATCATTAACCTGTTGCTCCTTAAGTTCTTAACAATCAGCTTCTTCATATACGTTTTCACTTTATCTAAAACGTAATATTTTCTTTTAACTGAGTTTGCGACTATACAATAAACCTTTTTCAAAGAGTGTTGCGCAAAACATGTATATAATTAGGTATGTAAATCTGTGCTGGCTTTAAATTTTATGAAATTCTTATCAATGTATTATTCAATTATACATCGACCTTAGTTATTCAAGATAAAATCATATACATGTTTGTAATGCACCACTACAGTTTATATCATATACTCTAATGAACCACTAGAATAATCATTAGTTACATCGTTAACGAAGTTTTCACTGATACATTAATCAGTTGTTCCTGTATTTGGAAAAAATGAACATCATTTTCACTCTGGTTTTATCCTCAACAGTTATCCTTAACTCTATTGGTGAATATAATATCATAATGTTTATTTATAATTTTAAAAAAACACTTCTAAGCTAGACTTTTATTGTACATGTTTCCCACGTCTTTGAATAAAAACCGATTAAAATATCGGATAACAAAATTAAGAATTTTTGATTGATTCCGAAATCCGCATTCTGTTGGAAACTGCAACATATTTGCTAAAAGCTAATTTAGAAGCTTATTTTATTCTTTAAAAATAGAACACTATACATGTTTACCTATCTTTAAATTAAAAGAAAACGTAAGAGAAACGTTAAGAAAACGTGTTCAGAAAATTTTGCGATTTCACGTTTTTTGTTAATAAGAAACAATGATTATGAATTTAACCACGATCTCTTCACGGCTTTAGAAATACATCCATCCAAACATATTACGACAATGATCTTCATTCTTTCGATTTTTTTCAGTTTTTTTCAGCCTTTTCAGGTTAATTTAAATTATTAACAATTTTCCAGTAACCTCCCTACTGGCGATTTGTCAAGCTCTGTGTATAGGGCAACGCTGTGAGTGGAGATATACCTTGTACGCCATTATTACACATTCTCTAGAGTTTCCCTATTTTTGTTATTAGAAAAAAGATTTGTTCCTTTATTTTTACAGCCAAATGCGTTTTGTGTATCTCCACATGCATTAGCGGCCCTAGAGGCCGCAAGTGTCAGTCACCATGCCCTCTCGCATAATAATTCTATATTTTATTTCCAAATCCAGGGCCTTAATTCTACTACAATGAGTTTAGGATATAGCGAAGAACTTTTAACAAATGATAAGAATATAAAAAATGCAATCCTCTGCTTTTTCTTGCAGAGTTAAGTTCGCAGTTTGATTGCTTACCTAATGGTGACCCTATTCCTTATGTTCCTCGTAGTGGACCTTCACACTCTTCTTTTAAAAGGCCACTTACATCTGAGAGATCTCTTCTTCCAGTCGAGCCTCCTCTTCGTAACAGAACCAGGTCTCCATCGGCCAGATGTAGAGCTCCACCTACAAAAATTTCTACTTTTGCAGGAAATGGTTATGGACTTGAAAAACTTGAATTAATTCGACTTACTCCCAGCGCGAATCCTAACCGAGAATTCGTACTTCGCAGATACACTTTTCCTACTGATAGATTAATTAAATTAGCCGTAGGACCAAATGAATTTGCGCCCATTCCAAAACAAGAACAGATTGTATTATCCTCATTTGATGGTGACGCCTTCGCGATATTGGAGAGCAGTGACATTCTTGTTGGACTTTATGGTGGTCACGGTAAAAGACGGTTGAAAATAAACATGAAAAGTGGAATAATTACCCCATTAACCAAAGAAGAAATTTTGGAAACTCAAGTTGGTGTCCGCCGCCACCTCGTTAGGAATTATATGGTACAACGTATAACCGAAAATTCAGAGCATACGTTAAATTAAAAGTAAAATATGAAAATAAAATTAAATATTGTTTGTAATCGCATTTTCCTTTAGATTTTACAAGTATTTCGCAAATATAAATAATAATAATAATACAAATAATAATAATTCCATATGTTGTGATTCTCAAGGCTTTTATTATTCTTCTATACCCCAGATAGACCGTCTCGGTAGCCAATTAAAATTTTTTTTAATTCTCTCAAGATAATGTTTTCGGGGTAAGATTAAAATAGGTTTATATTGGTTCAATTATAATAATTTTCCTAATATGAAGAGGACCCTATGCTATATAAGGAAAAAATCCAGACCGTTTAACTTTATCAGTTCATAACAATGAGGATATATATAATAAGGACTGATATCGAAAACATATCCTCATATTAGTTAATTGACTTGATCAAACTTTTTTATCCTGCTACAAAATCGTGTCAATGGATAACTATACTTTCTTGTATAACACCTTAACTTTCTATTAACGGAAATTAGTTAAGTAAATAGTTGGTACGTATGGGAAACAAGTTCGAGAAATAAAACTAAAATTACAATCAATAGACAAAGAAAACGTTAACTTTATTCGCATACTTTTAAGTCTTTTACATTATGTGTATTCCTTACCATTCTGTTGAAATGCGTGAAATGATTTTGAACTTCCTTGGATATCTTTGAATTCTTTTCACTACCTTGGAATATTCTGAATTTGTAAGTATGAGGATATATTTTTGATAATGAGGGAAAGTAAGCCAGTTAGGGAGTGTCATTGGGAGAAAAAGAATAGACGTGCAGATGGATGAAGCGAGAATGATGCACGAAGAAGGAAGGACGGTGAAGGAGATAGTTATGAAGAGCTGCATGAAGAGAGAGAACGCAGGAAGTGAGGAGAGAATAAAAGAGTCAAGATTTAACAGGAACTATACGTGTATTATTCCAATGGAGAAAGCGCAATATTTGTATGAAAAGGAAGAGAGAGGAAGACAGGAGCTTATAGCGAGGATGAGATTTGGATGTATGAAGTATTTTAATAGGTTTGGGCTTCCTGGAGAGAAGACGGTGCGTGAATTATGCGGCAAGAGGGTTGTATATTCAGAACACTGGTTGGAAGAGTGTAAGGAGGTGGAAAGGAGTGGAAATGCATGGAGGTCTTAATGCATGAAAGGGTGGACTAAAGGAAAGTAACATGGGTGAAGGGAGATGGAGAAGTAAAGATTGTAAATAAAAGAAGAAGCATATGTTAGGAAAATAAAATTATAGTAAATAGTAGATAAGTATTAGGTATTAGCCGCGAAGGCAGAGTTTATTAATGCAAAGCAAAGCGAGAAATTAGAGACATGCGTGCGAGGCGAGGCAAAGCGAGGAAGGTAAGGCTATAAGAGCAAACGTGTTTAGAGATAAGTTATGGATAGATTTTGTTTTTTAATAGATAGTTCTAAAAAAATGTTGTGCAAAAATAGAATTTTAAGCAAGTCAATGTTTTAAGGCCATTAGACCGAAAAATAAACGATTGTCTATCTACATTCTAGAGATTGAGGATTTTAGTATAGAAATTGTAGTGAGGATCATTTTCTTTACTTGTACAGATAATCACCCTTATATTTTTATTTGAAAAATAATGGATTAAAGGAAAATTTCTCTGAAATTTAAAAAAATGTTTAATTCAAAAGTGGAACAGCAGATAGTGACCGATTTGGAAATTCAAGGGAAGGACAGAAAGGTTTTGATTGGACTAAAAATCAGTTCAGGCACAGACACGGAACGGAAAGATCTTGTCGACTGCGTCAAAGGGTAGAGCGGGGGCAAACCGGGAACCTTTGACGGATTCGGCACGGGCACCTCCGAAGTGGCAAGCGAGCAGCATTTTCTTCACGACCACGGTCACGTTGTCGGGACCCCTGGCCTAGACGTTTCCGTTTGACTGCGATCGACGCGGTTATACCAAGTCAGAGGGGTGCTTTCCCATCCCCACTAAAGTTTTGAAAAGAGTCAGTGTTTTACCATAAAACAAAAAATGTTTATCGTCAAAATACATAAGTATAAGGAGTTTGAAGGTAATCGGAGTATTCACCTATTCGGAAGTGCAACACTTTTGGTTTTAAATGATTCTATTAAATTTATTGTTTTTACTCCGCCTTTCTATTTTCTATCCTTACATGTTCCCGAATTGATCAACCCCATACATTTATTTGCTTAAATGATATATTTTTTTCATTACAAAATATGTTCTTCCTTGCAATTCAAACTAAAATGGCAGAGTAAAAATTTTAAAAACATAATACAATACACAGAGAGAAATGGACTGTGGTTACTATAACCACATAAATTGAGTCAGGCCAAATCTTGTCACAGGTACAAGAAAATTTAGTCGCACAAACCAACGGCAATGCAACGGTAACTCTAAGATTGGTCACAGTAACCAGAATAGAACAAATTTTCCATTTATGGTCCTGACAACTACGAATCACAGTGAAATTTGTCTTTTACCTAACGAAATAGGCGTTGCGCCGTTGTTTCAGGTTATAAAAATAATGATTTTCTGGTCACAGCAACCAGAAAATTGTAGGCTTTGCATGAGCGAAGTCTGAAAAATATTCTGGTTACTGTAACGAGAATCAAAGAAAAATAACCACGTTGCCGTGACTAATTTTTCTCAACGTAATCGATGTATACAATCAATACTATTTATTGTGGTTTTTTTATTCAGCTGTAAAAAACGGCAAGAACAAACATTTATCAACTCATATTCCACCGATTCATATATTTTATTAATAGAATGAGACATATATAACTATAAATGTTGTTGATTCAAAAAGTTGACTAACTTTACAGTCTGGCAAATATGACCAGAAAATGTGGGTACGATAATAACGATTTCGAATTCTCGTTTAACCTGAAAA